>ML254554.1:52500-71063 GCA_005239495.1 Nicotiana undulata | reverse complement strand
GGGGGGGGGGGGGGGGTCTGTATCCGTATGTATATCTAAGTATATACACTCAGATTAGCTCAAGACATGTGAATGTTATTCTCTTTAATTAGTACAGAATGTGGAGATCCTACGCACTGTATGTCCTACCTGGACATGTTTGAACAATTACCAGATTCGACCAAATTTTACAGCAGTCCAAGCTAAATTTCAAGGAACAAATGAACAGCCGCCGGTTGCATTTCGCAATAGGTAGCAGAATTCCAATTGGAAAGAAGTAACAGCTTAAGTGATACTGTCAACTGCTCTACTAAGAGTACAACACATTCAACTAAACTGTAAAAGGTAAATCTTGCAAATTATTTTTGTAACATATCTCCAAGTAACTCAGAGACCCTCTGATATATTACAAACACTTGGATCCATAAGATAAAAGGGAAAAATAGAGCCCAGTTACGAAGATCAGTCGGAAATGAATTAAAACCGTAATTTGGTAGAAAACATTTAACTGAACAAGCAACAGGAAGTAGAGCCATTACAAACTCATACATGATACAAGCAGCACAAGTGTGGGTGATCATTATCTAAACTTTGACGAATTGTTGGATTTCAGCTCAAAATATCCTATGTTAACTCTGTATGATTTAATATACAGGACGAAGGAGAAAAAAAGAATATGTCAAACTACCTCCCTTGAAGTTCTTAAGATTGCCAACTCTTAGTTCATGGTCCTCGGATAAAAAGGTGGGGCCTTGAACCATTCATGGACGAGCCATCACGTCCAGTACAGGGTATCCTGAATTTTGATAGTCAATAGTGAATCATAGTAACTGATCCTTGCAGTAGCGCTATCAGATCAGGGGAACTCATATTTCAGGTTCCCGGGACTAAAGAAGCATATGTGGCATGAGACACCTTCAGCCCACTTCTTATCATTTCATCACGCAATTCAAAAGCTTTCGACGTTTCTCCAGCAATGCAGCAACCATAAATCAAAAGGTTATAAGCCACCGTATCAGGCTTCAGACCATTAGTCAACATAGATTCCCATAGGCCTGTTGCTCCTGACAGATCACCCCTCCTACAAAATTCATAAATGATCGTCGAGTAACTTATGCAATCTGGGGAAATACCATTATTTTTCATTTCAAGCAAAAGATCGATTGCTTCCTGAATTTGGTCCAATCTGCATAAACCCCGTATAATAATATTGTATGTCACAGTGTTTGCAAGATACGCTTTAAGCATTGCATCATGAAGCTGTTTAGCTTCTACCATGTACCCTTCACCTGCGAGATGATCAAGGAAACAACTAAAAGTGAATTGGTTAGGTATCAAACCCCGTGCTAACATTTCTTTGTAGAAACTCTCTGCTTTATCAACTAATCCGGCCTTGCACAAGTTATTTATCATCACAGTGTACGACACAATATTTGGGATGCATCCTTCACTGACCATTATATCCCAACATCTAAAAGCCTTTTTAAGATCTCCAAATTTGCCATATGCATCAAGCATGCTAGTGTATATTACTTCATCTGGCTTCAGTCCTCGGTCGTGCATCTCCTTCAAAATCTTTACTAAATATTTCATATCATGATGCTTTAAAGTTCCATAAATAAGTACACCATAGCACACAAGGTCCATGTTGATTCCCTTTTCCGCCATCTCATCAGTAGTGGTTAATGCATCCTTTAGTCTTCCTTCCTTGCAATAACCATGCAAAAGAGCAGAGAAACACATCTCATTCAGATAATGACTTTGTTTTTGAAGGTCATCAACAAACTCTTTTGCTTCAGATACTTGACCTTTTGCACAAAGTCCAGTTATCAGAGACCTGTAGGTATACGTGTCAGGAACAAGACCCTTCTCCACCATTTCATCAAGCAATTCAAAAGCCCTTACGACGTTCTCATCTTTACAATGCCCTTCAATCAGCACATTATAAGTTACCTCATTAGGAGTTACATTAATTTTCACCATCTCATCAAATAACTTACTTGCTTCTGCCATCATGCTTGCACGACAAAAACCAGAGATAAGTGCAGTGAAAGTGAAAGTATTAGGTGAGATTCCTTTACCTGTCATCTCGTGGTAAAGCCTGAAGGCCTTGTGCACTTCTCTTTCCTTGCAGTATCCATCTATCAATGACGTATAGGTTACAACAGTTGGGTTCAATCCTTTATCAATCATCTCATTTAAGAAAGATTCTGCAGCACTACATTTTCCAGCCTTGCAATGGCCATTAATGAGAGAATTGTAAGGGTATACGGTTAACTCTACCTCATTAGCAAGCATCCTATTATAGAGAAGAAGTGCAGCATCCAATTTCCCTCGTTTGCAGAAAGAGTCAATCATGATGGAATAAGTTACACTATTCGGGCACAGCCCTTTATCCTCCATTCTACCAAAAAGCGACTCTGCTTCATCCAACTTCCCATCTTTACACAACGAATTAAGCAATGCATTATAAACAAATAAATTCGGCACAACTCCAACTTTTTCTACCATATCAACCAATCTATATGCAGCTACACAATCACCCCCTCTCCTCAATCCGTCAACAACACTCGACACTACAGCCTCACGCGGAACCAAACCAAGCCCCAACATCTCATCCACTAAGCATCGACCATGCTGAAAATCGCTCACTTTACAAAACCCCAAAATCAAAGAACAATACGTGACGGTATCAGCATTCAACCCTTTACAACCCAACGAATTCTTAATTTCAACAGCCTCCCAAACTCTTCCACCCTTAGAAAGCCCATGAATCAATATATTGTACAAAATGATACTTAATTTACTCCCATTACTCTCAACCCAATTCATCATTTCCTTAGCCTTTTCAAAATCTTTCAACTCACACAAACTCTTAAGCACAGCTGTATAAACATATGCATCAAGCTCAACACCTAAAGTCACTGCTTTATCAAACAAATGCAAAACCAAATCGAACCGTCTAATCCTAATCAACCCATTTAACACAGTGCTTAAAGTCCTTAATTCTGGTACTAATGAATTCTCCATCATGAGCCTAACAATTAAAACAGAATCAATTACTCTCTTATCCTGAACATAACATTGGGTCAACAAATCAAACCCCAAAGAGTGATAAAAATTGAATCTTTTATAAGTATCTATTAAATTATCAAAAACAAAACTTGGGTTTTGTTTTCTTTGCAAAAGGGTCTGTAAAAGTGAAGTGGCAGGCCAATAAAGATTTGACTGAACTAAGGAATGTATTAATATACAAAAAGATGCATTTGAATGGTGAAAGTTTTTGTGTAGGCCAAGAAAATTGAAGAAGCGTAAAGCCAACCTTGAATCATCAAGGGTAAAAAGGAGAATTTGCTCAACATGAAGGGGTTTTAGTTTTGTGGAAATGGAGTTGTTTAATGCTATTTTCCAGCTCCGTTTGCTCCGAACGATTTCGTTTAGAGTTGAAATGAAGTTTTGTTCGTTTTCTTGGTTGTTTGATGTTGCGGATATAGTTCGCCGTAAAATGTGACCGGAGAATGGCCGGCTCCGGCGAAGGGAAGGGTTCATTTGGTGGTTTTGGTGAAAGGGTAGGATTCGTCAAGGAGATGCCGCTATTTTGGGGGATCTAAGTTGATGGAGGCGCTTGAGCCTATTTTGATAATAATGTCAATTTGAGGGGTAGAAGTGCAAAACTTAAATTATGAAAAATACATATGTTGCTCTTCAAATTTGTCCAAAAAAAAAAGTATTTACACACATTAATTTTATTGGCATCACTATCTTCTTATCCTTGTCCAAAGTTAAACTAATATCATTATCAATGATGGAATTATAATACGGTAATTAAACAGTAATAATAATAAAAATAATTATTATTATATTTTATTGATGAATATTTGTTTCATTAGACTAAAAGAGAGATACATGAGTTATAATATAACATGTGTGCTTTGTTTACACTATATAAATTGAGATAAATTTTGTATTTCAAACTTTTAACTTTACCTTGAAATTCTTGACTTTAGAAGAAAAATATCTTTATCATTTGATTGTTTTGAAGAATATTATAGAGTTAATAAAGAAGCTAAGAAAGTTATTAATAAAATCCAAGGGAAGCTCTAGAACCAAAAGTTAGAGACAAGTAAATGTAAGAAAAGAAATATTTAAACTAGCATGAGTAAGAGAGAAGAGAGGTAAGGATTTAAAACGGGTGAAATATATTAAAGACGTTTCTCAATAAGTATTGACAGGAGATAACGAGATAAAGGAGAGATGGAGAGGATATTTTGATCAATTGTTCAACTCGAACCAATAGGTAGGGCAAAGGCCTACATATATTTTACTCTCCCCAAACTTCATTTGTAAAATTTCATTTGGCTTATTATTGTTATTGTTGTTGTTGTTTAGACCTCCAAACATCTTTGTAGTATAAAAACTTTAGTTATACCAGTAGAATTAGGTCGATACTGGTAAAAGATGCCATGAAAATTTAAGGTTGGAAAAGCTTGTGATACAAATAATATTCATATAAAAATCTGAAAGTGTCTTGGGAAGGTTTGAGTGGTATGACTCACCATACTATTTGATGCCATATTGAGAAGTGGTAGAATGCCTTAAAAGTGGAGGAATTGTACCATGATTCCATCTATAAAAATAAAAGAAATATTTAAAATTGTGCAAAACATAAATCATTCGATGAAACTCTAGGAAAAAATGACATAACATAAACCTAGGAACACGACAAAGTGACATAGAACCAGATTGAATTTATCCCTGGTATATCTAAAAGGGAGGCTATATTCTTGCTAAAAAGTTTGATAGAAATTTATCGCGGAAGAAAGAAAAATGGTGTTTATTGATCAGAACAAAGTATATGATAGAGTATCACACAAGGTCATTTAGTGACTAATGAAGGAGAAAAAATTTATATTAAATATATAAATATCATAAAAGACATATATGAAAGAGTTATCACAACTGTTAAAAATAGCAATAAGTATAAAAGAGCCTTTCATGGAGGTGAGTTGACACCGGGGTTCTGCATTAAACCCCTGCTTATTTACCCTAGTTATGAATAAGTTAATCAACGCAATACAACATGAGGTCCAGTGATGTATGCTATTTGCTGATGATGTCATGTTAATTGACAAAACTAGTAAGGATCTCAACAAAAAACTTAAGGTATGGAGATGTGCCTTAGAGAGTAAGGGTTTAAAGATAAACAAAGTACGATTGTGTACATGCACTGAAGTTTAGCTAGCATGAAAATAGCAAAATTGAGGTCAAACGAGATGAATTTGCAGTGTCAAAATAAAAGTGTTACTGAGGTGTTATGTGATAGAAAAATGCCTACCAGAGTGAAATGTAAGTTATATGAAACAAAGATAAGACTAACTATTTTATATAGTAGTGAGTATTGGATTAATAAAGTTTAATATATCCACGAGATGAGAATTATAGAAACGTGAATGCTAGGATGAACGTGTCGTCACATAAGACCCAATAAAATTGTGAATGATCACATTTGCCACAAGTCGCAATACCACACATTAAGGGTAAAAAGAAAGAAGGTTGGTTAACGGCTTGTTTGGATGGTTGTTACCTATTGTATTGTATCGTATGGTTACTTTAAATACAATATTTGTTTGATTGTTACTTTAATTTTATTGTATCGTATAGTTAAATTCGTCATTATGTAACAACGAAAAGTGTCACTTTATGTAACGACGTATTTGGTCAGGTAGCGTCGCTACCTTGCTTTTTCCTCTCATCTTGTCCTTCCTTGTTATTAAATAATTATATTGTATTATTTTTTTATACAATAATACTATTATGCATCATATTTTTTTAGTAATGTTGCAAGTTTATTCTCCATGTTGTTGGTGTGTGACATTATCAAACAACGGCAAATGATACAATTTATCCAAATGCGGTATTCATCAAACAATATAATACAATACGATACATCATGAAATGACACGTAACAACCATCCAAACAAGTTGTAAGATGGTTTGGTTATGTTTTGTGTCAGCCTATAGATATGTCGGCCCGTAAGTGTGAAACTATTATGGAGAAGGTGTTTAAAGAGGACGGGGTAGACCTAAAATCACATGAAATAAAGTTGACTATAAAGACTTGTAAATACGTCAAATCAATATAGACTTAGCTAGCGATGGGCACAATGGAAGAGGAAAATCTATGTAGGTGATACCTACTAGTTGGAAATATGTTTTAGACTTGGTAGATAATTCCTATTAATATTATTATTATTATTATTATTATTATTATTATTATTATTATTATTATTATTATTATTATTATCATCATCATCATCATCATTACTATTACCAATATTTATACACACGCATATGTATGTACGGGCACTTTTACTTTATTTTGTTAGTGATGATGATATGAGTTAAACTTAAAAAACGAATGATGATTTATATCCGACTCCAATTTATTTGGGGACTAACATTGTATCCCATAATTAATATTCATATTATTATCCTACTCACTGTGTAATAGGGATGATACTATAATTGTGGTATAACTTGTTATGACCGCAGAAAAAATCAGGTGTCATGCGGAAGCTAGCAATGCGAACCTTGAACAACGACAAATCATATAATAAAGAGAAATATACCAAAAGAAACACAAACATTTAAAGTGGTTCGGTCAATTGACCTACGTCCACCGCGGAGATGAGCAGTCCACTATATAAAACATAGTACAAAATATCGAGAGAACCACCTCACGAAGAGGCAAACACAAGTGACACACTAACACTTATCCCGTAAAGTTCTCCCCTAAATACGACTATCAAATCCATATGGCCGCATTGTGGATGCTATTGGATGAGAAGGAAGGGTCCTCAATTTATAGAAATCCAAACTTTTTCATAAAGGTAAAAGAACTAGCCAAACATGGAAGAATTATAATTTTCTTCTACAAAAATAAAAACTCAATTATGGTAAATATGTTGTCATTTCCTTCGAGAAATAGGAAAACCAAATGTGGTAAGAAAATCAGGATAACCCCTAACGATTCTTCCTATTGGCTTGAATTTTATGATAAAATAAATTTGATCCAACTTCTTCACATAGCCTTCAACAAGTCGCATCTCCAAATCTCTACTGCAAAGTTTGTCTCAATGAGAGTAGCACTTTGGTCAAATTTCTCAGACAAAAATCTTGATTATTGTCAAATAAGTTGCGGCTATAACTAAACTCGTCAAGATAAACCTGTCTTGAACCTTGCTCTGATATTTGTTGGGCACATGCCCATGTTGTCCAGCCAAATGCCTAATGGCCTAATCTGATCCTATTCTCTTTTGGTTTCCATTCATATTCGGAATTGGATTCGGTGTTTATTCATATTTAGAGTTGGTTTTGGCTTTAAGAGAAAGCACCACTCGTAATCTATAAATAGGACAACCTTAGAAAATTATTCTACGCTCATTTGTACAACTCTTTGAAAGGCTTAAGCACATACGAGTGGTTATTGAGAGAGCTTTCATCAATAGAGAAGAGAGAGGAAAAGTATTTGTTTTGCTGCAGATTTTTATTCCGACCAACCAACTTCAAATCATGTTTCCCGATTCGTTAACCGTTGGATCGGGCTAAAATTTGGACTAAGTGTTCGTAACATCTTTCTACCTTCAATTTGAAGAGTTTTTCATGTTAAATTTTGGTGTTCTTTATCTTATTAAATTTAAGATGGTTAAAAAAAGTTCTCCAAATAAAGGCTACACAACAAGTGCCAAACACGGAGCAACGATAAATCAATTGGAAAAAAAAAAGGAGAAGTCACAAAACTAGAGATGCTATTAGAGGCTCGAAATGAGGTGCTACGGGCCTCCAAATACGATATCCATCGTTCAAATCAAGGACCAAGATGTTACAAACACTCAGTCAAAATTTCAGCTCGATCCAACGGTTAACGAACGTGATTTGAAGTTGGATGGTCGGAATAAAAATTTGCAGCAAAACAAATATGTTTATTCTCTATTCTCTCTTGATGAAAGCTCTCTAAAAAAACCACTCTTATGTGCTAAGTCTTTCAAAGACTTGTACTAACGAGCATAAAAAAATTCTCAAATGTTGTCCTATTTATATATCATGAGTGGTGCTTTCTCTTAAAGCCAAAACCAACTCTAAATATGAATAAACACTGAATCTAATTTCGAATAGGAATGAAAATCAAAAGAGAATAGGATTAGGCCATTAGGTCGTTAGTTGAAAAACATGGGCATGTGCCCAACAAATTTCCCCTCCAGCCAAGGGGCCAAAATATGTCTTCAAGTAGAGGAACTTTCATAGAGCTTCCATTCAACAGAAGGAAGACGATATTGTAAGTTACTATGTCCGGTTACCTGTTATTGGATGCTTTAGTCCTGGCCAACAGTAGGGGTCTCAGAAATATCGAGGATAGATAGATGAGCCTCGACCAACTGTTCGACATATTTGGACACCGTGAAAGCTACGAGTATCGACTGGCTTCATACCTGCCAATTTTCTGCAAAACGCATGCTTATCTGCAAACTTAACTACGAAGTCCTCAGGATGCTCCATAAAAATCTCCTCGTCTAAACCACCATGAAAAAAACATTCTTGACTGTCGCGCCCCCTTTTTCCTTTAAAGGAGGAGGGTTAAAAGAAGAGTCGCCACCTAACGATTTTAAAGGTGCGTTAGGGCACCTAGAGAGATTAACTCATGAGACTAGTTTGCATTACCAGATATTGAGTAAGGGCTTAAAGTTATCCTAAGGGGGAGGTATTAGGCACCCCTCAGGATCCACAATTGTGGTTCCCGGCCAAATGGTTTTCGTGAATTTGTACAATGAGCAAGTAACAAGTAACGGTTCAAATAAGAGGGGATTTCAAATAAGCATCAGAGTTATTAACTTTTGAAAGAACTAGTAAGACATTTGAGAGAAAGACATCCTAGGTTTGAAACAATATGGATCACATCAATGCAATACCCGGTATGTCACTCCTCAAAGAGGGGCTACACGTGGTATTAGCGCACCGGTCATCATATCAATATTCTACCATTTCCCACCCCGTGAAGGTATTTAAAACGTGCGTTGGTCACGAACTCTATCACGTGCTATTACTCGTCCCATCCTATCAGTAATGAAGGAGGCTAGGACTACTATCCTAAAAGGGAAGTACCAGGCTGAACCCCTAGGTTTAAAGGAACAAATTATAAACGACAAGCAAAGACAGTTAGGACTACAAATATGGAAAAACACATAGGAGCAAATATGAGGCTCATATATTCCTCCGCAAGTTATGCACATATCAACACAACTCAAACACACATAAGGACTTCTAACTTCATATCCTAATGCATGATATCTAGGCGAGAATACAGTAGCGAGGTAGGTTTATTATAGAGTTTCAGAGAAAGGATTTTTACCCAATTCCAGACTATGGATTTCTTATATGTAATTAACCAAACAATATACAGAAAAAGATGAATAGTTTTCCGGTTTTAACAAGTTTAACACCTAAGGCTTGCCTAGGCGTATTAAACTGATTCAGTTAGGCAATTTTAAGAATCCCGTTTTAGACGATAGTTGTTAAGCAGGGGTGAGTCTGTTTTAATCTTAACCAAGATAAGGGAAAAAGTGTTAAAATGAATAAAGATGTGATCCTAAAGGCATGATATCTAAATGTAAGCAAGGTGCAGCGTGATGCAAAAAACCTATATATGATGTTCTAAATGCATATGCATTTTCAGCATCAAAATTTATTTTAGCGAGATCCATTTGTTAACACATTTGACTTAAAACAAAAAGTACAGAGATATAATTCTTTGTTAAGTTGTTGAACCTAACACATGATTTTTCTAGGTGTTCATAGCAGTATGTTGATTTAACATAGGATTTTGGCACAAGTAACATGCTGAAAGTAACATCCTATGGGACATGATTTCTAAATGCAAGCTTTGGTAGCTAATGTTATTACTTCAGCCTAGCATAACAGGACTTATAGGTGATGTAGTTGTGATAATGTTGAAGCAGTAACATTATGACAACCATTTTTGTTGTTATTCAACTATGAACATGATTTCTAAGCGGATATGAGTATGATGAGATGTTGAAATAAATAAACCTAAGTATCATGGTATCTAATGCATGAATGACAGGTATTCCTAAGCATGGTGACTATTGCGCACGTATATAAAATAAACCTACAAGCATGGTTTATACCTGTATCTATACTAAGCATGCGTAACCCCACCCATTTCACTATCCAGCCTCAGAATCATTTTTACAATTAATTATTACAAACCAGTATTGCATGAATTACATAAGTAAACAAGGAAATTAAGAAGTTACACTATAGGGAGCCTAGCGATAGGCCCAAATCTCCAGATCCAATAATTCCATATGCCATGACCTTTCACAGCCCAGGTGTGTCAGAGTTCCTAAGGACCTCAGAGGATCCCAGGCAGTGCTCACACCCAGGTACCCTAGCCAGGAATGAGTAAGTGCTGTGTGAGAATGCCATCCTCGTGTGTCAGAGTTCAGTGGGTACTCAAATGATCCCCAAAGCAGTGCTCACACGAGGGGGATGAACTTAAGAAACTAAGAGTAGTGAGGTGTGCTCATAGTTTTAGAAGAGTTGAGTTGGAAATAGTTGTTTGAAATAATTGTTTTGAAATAGGCTTTGGATAACAACATAAGAATTTGTTTTTTATGAAAACTAGTTTGAGGAGGAAAAGAAACAGGACAATCAGCAACTAAAAAACATACATAGTTCAGGAAACAAACACAAACAGGGAAAGGGGAGTTGGGGATAAGTAGTTCATATGTGAAAGCATAGTTGCACACGGGTTAACATCAGAGAAATCTCACAGAACTTTAAATAATCACATCAATAGTCTATCACAAAGTGTTCATGTCAGGAGTTCAACAACATTATATTGAGGGATGCTAAACAGAGTTACACATTAGGTTCGGGGGAAGGGTTCAGGATTATATAGTAACTAGGCGTCATGAGTACATGCTTATAGTGTTAGGAATCAGGGAGTAAGGCAGAATCATAGTGAACATGTAAGAAAAGCAATAGACATGTTGAACTAAAGGGGAAAGGGAGATCACATAGACAAAATAGACACGCTAATTGCAAGGTAAACAACAGAACCACAAGTAGAAGCATAAGAGAAACAAAAGGAATTGTAATACCAATAGAGACATATTGTTTTGGATGCTGTGAACTTAAACTGAAAACATACCAGTTGAATGAAAGAATGAGTGCAGAGTGAAGAGAAGCAAAATGAAGAGAGGTAGAGCAGTAGTGTGTAGAGCAACAGAACAGTAGAGCAACAGAGCAATAGAACAATATAATCACTCAGTATTGGCTTTCAGCCGATTGAGTTGCAAGTAAACAGCAAGAGAGTATGTGTGTAGGAGAGAGCTTAGAACAATGTATATGTTCGTGTCATTGTGAGAAATGAATAGAGTGTATATATAATGCTAGAAACGAGTGTAAAATGACATAATTATAAAAAAACAATATCAATTAAATCAATCATAGATCTGGACTCCCTTTAATTAGGGAGTCATGATTCAAACGGGTATAAATTATGCTAAATAAGGAAAAGATCACTTAAAAGTTGTTTATACCATAATAGGAGTAGTATAGAATGTAGTATGTAATAAGGTCAAATACGTGTTTTTCACATAAGGAAAATATATGTGCTGAATATTTGACAGCATGTTTAGGCACATAAATAAGGTATGATACAATTTAATTCTAAAAATAAATCACAGGAATCACGTATGGGACTAAAATCACAGGGGAACCAATTCTAATTAAGAAAAGTATCACATAAGTAAGGGAATAATTTGAAATCAGTAAACAATTCTAAGGAAAACACATACAAGTTACAGCTTTGAGAAAGGATATCACAGTTCTGAGGGAAATCAATAGGATCAATAGAGAATACTATGTAAGGGTCGAGACAACAAGTAATCAAGTCTATTGAGCAATGAATAGCACAATATCAGGGAAAGCCCTAAGCAAATAGTAGAGAATGGTAGAAAATTGGAAACCCTAGGTAAAGTAAGAATCACACAAGTTCATAGACAAACAGTAATATTGAACATAATAGAAACACAGGAATCATGAACCCTAATAGAAACAACAGGATAAAATCACAGAGAAGCTAAAACATTTACGGGAGATAAGAGTTCTTACATTCAAACAGCATATCAGTCGTAGATAGATTCAGAGTTCAGGAAAAACTTAGGGTTTTTAGTAAAGTGAGTTTAAAATGAAAGAAACTTTGAATCCATCATTAAATCATAGAAAGAAACATAGAATGACATTAAAACAGAAGCAAAAAAAAAATCATTTTAAAAGGGGTTTATGAAACCCTAGTTTTGAAATGAAAGATCGTTAAAGTAGAAGTGTTTTTTTCCAGAGAAAAACATGTAAAGAAGTTTCGTAATATCGTAGATCTAAAAGAAATCGAAAAGACATCGGGCATTAGGGTTTTGTGGAACCTAGAGAAGTAAGAAAAACCTCAAAGACGTCGCCGACTTAAGCCATAAAGGTTGTAGCTCTTACTCATACGTCCGAGGGAGGCCGGAAAGTGGCATGAGGGACCTTGAGAGGTGAGTGAACCGCTACAGGTTCGCCTGAGGGCTTTAGGGTATCACTGGACTGGTGCAAGGTGGACAAATAGCCAGGAGATGATGAGGAGCCATGGTGTCCGGTGAGAGAACTAGCCGGAGAAGATGAACGGACTTCATCGGAAGAGAGAAGCCAGGGGAGGTTCCAGAGAGAACCAGAGAGAGAACGAGAGATAACAAAATAAGGGGTCGGTCAAGGGGGTAGTTGGGGTTTAATTATGGTAACGTTTATCTGGACCGTTGATCTCATTTGATCAACGGTTCATATCATATATGGGGTTGGGCCGGGTTAATTATGGGTTCTGGTTTGGGTTATATTATGGGTTTTGGGTTAGGTGGGGTTGGGTTTGAAAATTGGTTATAATTTAAATAAAATGGGCTAAACGTTAAATACCCAATTAAATAAGATAACTAATTAATAAAATAGCTAATACTTGTGTAAAATGAAATTAAGACTAAATAAATGAAATTAAGGTGATTAACTAATATAAAAAAATATAAAATGATCAATTATTGATTTTAAAATAGTATAAATGTACACATGTGCTATTATTGCAAAATTGCTATAATTAGCTAAATAATGCAAATATTGGCTAATTCGTGGAACAATTAAATCCTAATAGAATTGAATAGAATTATGAATAATACATTGAGTAAGAAAATGTCTTGAAATTATTTATAACATCATTTATGAATAATTATGGAATATAGAATATTAAGTAAACAGCAAAATAGTTTGATAAAAATACAAAAAAAAAACTATGGGAGGATACCAATTACTGTAAAGAGTGATTTTGAAGGTACATATGCAAGTTTGAAAATAATTTGAGAAAAAATTGGGTATCAACATTGACCTCCATCTCCTCAACCTCTAAGTCTAGACTTGCGTCTAAGCCTAGAACCACACGAATATAAGACATCTTCACAACAAGGGAGAAAATTTCATCAAAGTCAACTCCCTTCTTCTGGCCAAAACCTTTAACAACTAACCTCGCCTTGTATATAGGCGCAGAGGTATGGTTACCTTGCTTTATTTTGAATATCCATTTGTTAGATAGAGCTTTCTTACCTTTCAGCAATTTCACGAACTCATATGTGCCATTCTCACGGAGTGACTTCATCTTATCTTCCATGGCTTCGATCCACTAATCTTTGTGAGTATCTTGCATGGCTTCATCAGGTTTGCTTATGTCAGTCAAATGTACATACTCATCAGGAGGATAACGCATGGATTTTTGCTTCTCCCTTATAGATATTCTAAGAGAGGTTTCAAGAACGTTCGAAGTAGTTACCCGAACATGAATTGGTTGTTGATCAACCACAACTTCATCAACTGGAGCATCCATAACATCTACACCATGGTGATCATTTTGATTTTGGCCACTATCTTCATTATTGTCTTGGGTTCCTTCGTTTGCAATAGGTGCCTTAGCAATTGAAACTGGATCAATATCAACCTAGCTCTCATTACTATGAAAATCTATCTTTTCAGCTTTGTCAGTATCTTCAGTAGAATGGTTTTCAAAGAATATTGCATCACGAGTTCTAATAAGTTTATTGTCAACGGGATCATAAAAACAATACTCGAACTCATCTTGACCGTAACCGATAAAGATGCACTGATTAATTTTGACATCCAGTTTCGATCTCTTATTTGTAGGAACATGCACACAAGCTTTACACCTAAAAACTCTCAAGTGAACATAAGAAACATCTTTGGTAAACCAAACGCTGCCTGGGACATCACCATCCAAAGCAACATCCGGAGACAAATTGATAACATAGGCAACAGGGTTAAGTGCTTCCGGCCAAAATGTATTTGGAAGTTTAGCCTTTGAAAGCAGGCATCTAAATCTTTCAACTAGAGTTATATTCATCCTCTCTGCCAAACCATTCAATTGAGGCATTTTGGGTGGAGTTTTTGATGACGAAATTCATTGTTCCTTGCAATAGTTATCAAAGGGACCACAATATTCACCACCATATTATTGTAATTTCTTCCCCGCCGGTCTATCAGTAAGGCCTGAAATTCCTTAATACGAGAATGATCATCAATGAAGATCACAAAGTAAAGTGCACCACCTTTTTGACTTTACTTTAAAAGAACCACACAAATCAGAGTGTACTAGCTCCAATAAGTCGGGCTTTTCTCGAGGGAGAAAGGCTATGAAAGGAAACCATTTTCTGTTTGCCAACTAAATGATTGATACACCTTTTCAGCTTTGCTTGTTTCACTCCAGAAAGCAAACTTTTCTTAACCAAACACGTAAGCCCTCTCTCACTCATATGACTCAATCTTCTGCGCCACGATTATGATAAAGTGTCACTTTCCACCAGATTTATGGAGTCATTAAGAATAGAGCCCCGGGTCACGTATAAATGACCAGACTTGTCTCCTCGAGCCACTACTAATGAGCCCTTGGTGAGCTTCCATTATCCATTAAAGAGGGCACTGTGGTAACATTCATCATCTAATCAACCCGCATAGATCAAATTAAAAGGAAAGACTGGAGCATGCTTGACATCTTGAAGAACTAACGTTGAACCATTATTAGTTTCCAAACAAACTGTGCCAACACCAAACACCTTAACTTTACTGGCATTGCTCATCTTTAACACTCCAGAATCAACAGGATTATAAGATGAGAAAAAGTCTTTTCTGGTGTGACATGTGAGGTAGTGCCAGCATCTACTATCCAGCTCGTCTTATGGGATACCAAATTGATGACATTTTCATCATAAGCAAAAAGAAGGTCATCTCGAACAATAACAACAACATTGTTCTCGTTATTTTCAACTTTCTTTCCTTCTCTAGTGTCTTGCTCAAACTTGTGGCAAAACCCTTTAATGTGTCCGTTATTGCCACTGTGTTTGCATGTAATATTATGGTATTTGAACCTTGACTTACTTTTACTTTTACCTCTATTCCTCGAGCCTCTTGTTCTATCTCTCCCCCGGTCTTGTGTAACCAAGATATTTGCTCGTGAGCACGATCCTTGAGATTTTCTCCTTACTTCCTCGTTTAACACACCACTCTTGGAATATTCCATGGTCACCTTACCTCCCGGAGTTGAATTTCTCAAAGAAACACGAAGAGTTTCCCAAGAGTCTGATAGAGTATTAAGAAGCCAAAGTCCTTGTATCTCATCATCAAAATTAATTTTATTCTGGACAATTGATCAAGGACGTCCTCAAAATCATTTATGCGATTAAGTATATGACTGCATTCCTTGTAGTCAAAGGTCATCAATTGCTTTAGTAGGAACAAGTTGTTCCTAGTTTTTGAAGCATATAGAGGAATTGTTTGATAGTGTTATGTTGATAATGTAGTCGTTAGATATGTGATTGGTCGTGTATATTTCATATTTAAGAAAAATTAATAAATAACCAAAAAATTAAAAAATCGATAAAAACCAATATACACCGAATTGCTAAAAATCAACTTAATTTGTTTGATTTGGTTCCAATATTTGAAAAATCAACTTACTTAACTAGCGTTTGGCCATAGATTTCCAAATTCGTTTTGAAAAATTTGATTTGGGTGAAGTTTGGTTTGAAGATGAAAATGTGTTTGGACACACGTTTTCAAAATATATTTCCCAACTTTATTTTGAAAAAACATGTATAAAATTCTCAAGTTTTGGGATTTGGCCCAAATTCAGCAATTGTGATAATTTTAGAATTTGAGATTTTACTAAAATGTGGGCAAAATTTATGGCCAAATATAAGTTTGCCAAATAAATATCAAATTTATTTTAACAAAATTCATGATCAAACGAGTCCTTAGTTTGATTTCTTTTCGAAAAAAACGATCCAAAAGAAACCAGGAGCAGTCCTAATTACTAACACAAATTTACAGCTTGAATTGGAGCCAAAACTTTAATTAAAAAATTCGGATAATTTCATCCGCAGCCCTTTTTTCTAATCTTTCTGGAAATCCAGGTCATCGATCCATGACACTACCTTAAAACAAATAATAGATACCCACGTGTACTTCTAAAGCAATAACCTGAACGCATTTCCTACTTTTCACGCATCCTCTTATCAACCGTCGATCTCATTTTCCAGTACTTCGCCAATCAACGATTCTGATCCTTCCAGCTCATCAATCCACGCCACTCTCTATTCTCCAATTAAAACAGACATTAACAATCTATAAATACCAAACGCTCATTTCACATTTTCATCATCGCAATACATTTTGCTTCTGTATAACAAACCTCTAAATTTTACTCTTCTTCTTTAGAATATTCAATGGCTCCTAAGGCAGAGAAGAAGCCCGCCGAGAAGAAGCCGGCCGAGGAGAAAGCTCCGGCGGAGAAGAAGCCAAAGGCCGGAAAGAAGCTTCCGGCGAAGGACGGCGCCAGTGGTGCAGACAAGAAGAAAAAGAAGGCCAAAAAGAGTGTTGAAACCTACAAGATCTATATCTTTAAGGTGCTCAAGCAAGTTCATCCAGACATCGGGATCTCGAGCAAGGCTATGGGGATTATGAACAGTTTTATCAACGACATTTTTGAGAAATTGGCTCAGGAATCTTCTAGACTTGCTAGGTATAATAAGAAGCCGACTATTACTTCCCGGGAAATTCAGACCGCGGTCAGATTGGTGTTGCCAGGTGAATTGGCTAAGCATGCTGTTTCTGAAGGAACCAAGGCTGTGACTAAGTTTACCAGTTCTTAAGTTTTAGGTCATGTGTGAAAATTTGGGAATTTAGGGTTATTTTGGGAATTAGGCTTAGGGTTATCTGAGAAATTTGGGAAATTAGTTTTCCTTCTTTCTTTTGATTTCTGATTTTCTATATTGTAACTAAATTGCTGTTGCTAAGTGAATGAACAAATCTACTTTTTGGGATATTGCTTGTTACATCCTTGCTAATTATTGGCTGTCAATTGAAATGGAGTTCAAATCATTTGTTATTAGTTGTAGTCTTTGTTAATTCACAAAATGATATCAGTATATTGTATATACCACACAAGATATCTTAAGTAGCACTAATTAATTGAATTTTGTTCGTCATAGGGAAGGTCTAAGAGAAATGTACTTTGTGGTTGCAGGAATGACATGAGAACTGGGTTAACATATATCAATAAAAGTTAGTTATGAACTGCTATTTGGATTGTTGAGGTTCTATTGTAGTGAACTTTGTAGATGGTTATAGGATTAGTAAGGTTGATATTGATGGGTGCAGGCTTGTATGGTTTCTTGTTGAATCTGGAACGGAATGCTTGTAATAATTATGAAAGCTATGTGTTTGAAATTCCTCTAGATATTAGGGGATTTGATAGTAGACAGAGATTGGCAAATAGATGAAAACCTATTCTGAATTTTTTTCATGAACTTGTTAAGTAGTGTTACAATTATGCACTGCAGGTTCGAACTTTTCTGGAGCGTACTTAATGAATGAACATTGTCATGCTGGAACTACCCAGCTATATTTGTATGCTTTATTTGCTGTTAACTGTTTGTACATTACCTTTTCTTCTCTATGTTCTAGTCATTTATGCATCAAGGTTAAATGATAGGAATACTTTCACCCATGATTCATATAGTATTTCATTTCTTTTGTACTTGGGCTGTGATCTGGATTCTTTGCGTGGTTTTATTTCATCGAATAGATGTGTCGCAGTTAAGTTCAGCAACTTCAGTCTTGTTCTTTCTGCTCAAGTGAAAGGCAAAAGCACTGTTCGGTAGTCAGGGTAAGCCTTTGATGCTTTATCCACTTTTACGATATTGTAGGATATAGGATCCAACAAGTGTCAAGGTTGAGACTTTGAATATTCATTTGTTTCTTTGTGGTATGTGATGCTGCTTTATCACATTGTTATTGGTACACTTCTGTTGAATTGATATATTATGTAATGGCAGTCAGAGGCGGATACTGGATTTAGATTTTGTGGATTCAACTTTAAGGTTTTTAGCAATTAACCCGTAGTACTTTTAAAGTTATGGGTT
>ML254554.1:0-47500 GCA_005239495.1 Nicotiana undulata | reverse complement strand
GACAATGAATTAGGGGAAAATGATAAATGGGAGGTCGGTGTTAGACACCAAAATTGAAGTTAATCTTGTGGGTAGATCATACAGAGGATCTTATCAAAACAACTATCATGCAAAGTTATCGGGGAATGTAAGCTTTATTTGGCTGCACGAAAGGAGAAAATTGAGTATAAAGTGGGAGTTAGTAAGGTTGTTTAGAAACCTTTCAAAGTTTAGACGAGTGTGGGGACAACAGTTATTTCGAGGACAAAATTTATGGGCCCAAGAGAATACATTGTCTGATTATGTCTTTCCTCTCTCTTGTATACCAGGCATGCTGTCTTTCTTTTCTTTCTCTTCGCTTCTTGCCTTCTTGGGGTTTCTACATTATGGACATTCAATAAATTAATTCAAGAACATTTGCGTTTAACGACACGGAGATTTGAGTGCACAAAGGAGATTTTGATTACTTGAAATAGAAACTGAACTAATGGAGAATCATTTCGTACTTATTGGGGTTTCTATCATAAATCTCAAGATTTTTTCTTTAAAACTCATACTAAGACTTTTTCTTTTAGTTCGTTGCTCCATTAACTTATGTCATGTGTTAGCTTTGACTGTCTATAGTATATTGAGTATTGGGAGTATTCTTTTTTCAATTGGATGTCCCCATAAGGGACAGTCTTGAAAGTATTTCACAGGTGTTTAAATTGGTAAGTCCTTTTTTTTTTGGTATTAGCACGATCAGCAAATTAAATGTTCGCCCCCCTTGAAGCGTGACCTTGTATTGAGTACCTTGCCTTTCCGGAGGAATGTTAAAGTACATAATTGTTTATTTGACGAAAGTTGTAACCCAAACAAAGTCATCATGCAACGTGGAAGTTGGTGATGAATCGAAATTGTTGCACTTGAGAGCATAATCTCCTTGAAGTGAGGTTATAAAAGATCTATTGGAATTAGTGTTGGAAGCTTACCATGCTGATGGGCCAATGTGATGGCTTTGGTTTGGAAAACTTAAGAGTTCCCCTCTCTGGTTTAGGCCCCACCGACGTTCCTTACTTGATTAAATGAATCATATGCTTACAACTATTAGTACTTACTCGGCTGATTGGATGATCCGATGATAGCTATTGTAAGTGAATTTAGCTTCAATGATGTAAAAAAATTTCTTGAATAACTTGATCTCTAGTTTTAGTATTGTTTGTTTTAAATCTGTAATGGAGTTTTTCATTTGGTTTCTTCCTCTCTTTTGATGCTGGTTAACGTAGTCGTATTAATAATTGGATAATGAATATATGGAATTAGTTTCTATTCAGAGCATTCTAATCATAATTCATTTGTGGTAAAACAGTGGTCAAGCAAGAGGTGGTGGCTTCGGGAGGTCACGTGGTGGTAGAGGACGCGGTCGCGGATTTCGAGGAGGCAGCAGAGGACGGGGAAGGGGAGATCATGAAGAAAAGGTATCTGCAGAAGATCTAGATGCTGATCTGATGAAGTATCATTCAGAAGCAATGCAGACAAACTGATGGGTCCGGTAGCAATGTTTGCCTCTACATCCAGTGTGTAGTGGAGCCAGACTTTCTGTACTTTAGTGTTCTTCTCTTTTCAAGTTGCAAGAAAGAAAGTACTTATAGGAAGATTTGAACATTTGCTGTATGGGAATTGAGCTTCTTTATTTGTTCCCTTGATTTGGATTTGTGCTTGGGTGGAGTGATTTGTGTATTCTACCAACTCTTTAGTTTATTTAAGAGGTGGACGATTAGAGTGGAAATGCTTATCCTTGCCCATCCCACGACAAAGCTTTGCCTCGACGGTGGCAGACGCCAGCTGAAGGTGGTGGCTGCCCTGTGTCTTGCAGTCCTGCAAGTGCTTCTTGTAGTCAATAATTTGGGCGTCAATCGTGAGGTAGTTTTTGTCGCTTTGTTCTTGTCCACTGTTTCACAATTGCAGTCCTTGTGCACTTTGCAGTTTTGCTGCAAGTGTCGACTTAATTTTATCCATGTTGATAGTGAGTTCTACAAATTGTTGACTTAGGAAGCAGGTAAGTGGGATCAATTTTGGGTGACTAAAGCTGCCTCCCCTGACTCGAACTGCCTCCCCTGATGATCTTTTCATACTTATTGCAAATATATATTTCTACCCTTTATAACATGTTTATAACGCTCTTAAAAAACTGTTGCATTAGGAACAGGTAGGTCGGAACATTGGGTGACTAAGCTGAATCCTTTGAATGATTATGTCTTATTGCAAATACATGGGATGAGTAAGCTGAATGATGGTGTTCTCGGGGGCAGCAGACTGCTCATCTTGTGGATGATATGTTGATGTCGCAGGAGAACGAGGCTCGTCCTCTTTCTGCATTTCTACAGCATTATGGAGCTTATGAACTGTACTGTAGAATTGCTCGAGTTTGCTGTCTTTGCATCTCAGTTATGTGCATTTAGATCTTTTATGTGCTTCCAAAAGTGCTTCTCTTGCAATCTCTTCGAGTCTGGAGCATCATCCGGCATTTCATATCATTGAGATGAATATGCATTCTGCTTTGTCCTGATTCAAAAATCAAATTTTCTTGGTTTCTTCTCACTGTTATGGTCTTGCTCGGACTTGCAACTAGGTCCTGCACGGACAATGTATATAAGCCGCCGTGTAGATATGCTGATTATCTGCTGGGTGATGTGTCAACTGATATTTCCTTGTGAATGGCTGTGGTGCTAAAGAGGGCATATTTACTCCTTTAAAATGTCTGAAATATATATGCTGCGATATGAAAGGTGGCTGATGGTCATCAATGGATCTCTTGTAAAGGTGTTTGTAGCTCGCACAACCATGTTTCCGCAGCGGTTTGCGCTTTGTTTTTGTACGCCTTTTTTATCGAAGCTGTTTGCAGCGTGTCCAAACAACAATCTGGAACAGATTAAGGAACAATGAAGTTTCTTTCTTTCAGTTTTTAGTTGCGGGTCTAATCCATATTTACGAAGGTAGTAGTTTACGAGGAATATATTTATCTTTCTTGCGATTGCAGTTTATAAGCGAGTAAAAAACTTGCACATCATGTAAGGTCCGCAGTATTTGCCAATGGGCTTCTAGTGAATCTATATGATGATTTTTCTGCCAGTCCACACCTAGTAATAATATCGCCGCTACATCTACTTCTCATCTTTTATTAAGAAAATTAATGCAATTTTATGTTTGCGTTAAAATAGTCTCGACTTGAATTTTCCTTTTTTCTTTACCTGATTCATTTAAAAGAAAAAGGCACAATGTGCGAGTTAGTGCACTTACAGTGCTGCAAAATGTGAGAAGGCAGAATGCTCTTACAATTCCAAAACTAACCAAGAAACAAAAGAGTGCTTGTGAAAATATTTTGGATCATCTTGTTGACGTATGTAGCTATGTAGGTCATTTTGTTCTTTTAGGCTTTCATCTCGAGTTATTCATCCAAATTTATTAACGGACAAATCTCTGTTTTCTGTGCACGTATGAGTTGAGCCAGCTAAACTGGGAAGAAACCAGTATTGCAAGGAAGTAGCATATCTGCTACAGTAGGGAAATAGAGAATAATCACGACTTCTGTAAATTTACACCATCGTCACCGTTGAAAACAATAATCCCCCAAACGTCCTAATTACATGCAGGAAAAAAGCTTTGATACATCAATGACCTGATTTCTGGCTAAAACATACAACACAACATTACCCCACACCAGCTAGATGTAGAACAATTGGTGCGACATCATTGCTCCTTTGTTCTCCTCACTTTATCCCAACTTGAAAATATTAACCTCAAAAGAGAATAAAATATAGCCAGTATGCACGACTTTATAAAATTCCAAAATGAAGAAGGCCAATACCAAGGATATAGCAAGCGGAAAAAGAGACTTATGATATGTCGAGGGTATCGTCCAACCTGAAACAACACATTAACGCATGTTATTAATAAACATAACATGACCAAAAATAGGAACATTGGGATGAAGGGAAAGAAGATAAATCTATTGGAAACAACGTCTCTACCCTAGGTAGGGGGTAAGGTCTGCGTACACACTACCCTCCCCCCATACAAGTAATGTCACCATATCTGAAAAGCGAAGATAATGGCTGCAAGCTCTAGGAAAGAAAGTGGCCGTGAGGTTACAAAGGTCTCAGACCCCACTTGTGGGATTATACCGGGTCGTTGTATCTTTTCTAACTAGTCATCTTTTTCATGCCATCCGCTTATAAAATATCGCCAGGATCAACCACAGAGTAGGTTTATCTACTTCTAGTCTGGACTTCGCCAACGGAACTCAAAAAGAAAAAGATAAGGCAAGAATGCTACACCAAGGATTTGCACGTGTAACTAACAGTAATTTTTGAACTACCTTCAGCACTACACTAGAATCACCCCTCATCTCAAGGGGATCCAACAATTTATATATATGCAAAAAATTAGTCGTTGACCTCTTTGCACGCTGTAGGACTCAATTGAATCCCCTAGTGTCCTAGCTCCGCCCCTGTTCATTATTGTTCTGTAATTCTTTATCTACTTGTCAGGTGCATTGTGCATCAGGCTACTTTTCCAGACTCCAAGAATATTTTATGATAAATAAATACATCTTTATTAATCCATAAAATGTCTGAAAGAAGTATACTTCATCGAATATTTGGTTTGAAATGATATCAAATTATAAGTCTATTCCAATAATAGAAAGACTACTCACAGGATATAGCAAGTCTAATGCATCCCATGCTGCATGGCGAACAGCTCTTGTTGGGTACATGGGAGCACCTGGTGACGTGAAACTATACAAGCAAGTTTTCAATCTTGTACTGGTAGTCATTCTCAACTCTAATTCTGCACAGATGTCATTGTAATGTAACTCCAAACATTTTGGAAACCCGCACTATTGCAGACATTCAAATTAGCTAGAACTAGCTTTACCTTGAAGGACTTTCAATTGGGAGAGGTAATGCAACAATACTGGCTCCACTTTTAGTTTTTGAAGCTGAAATCAGAAGTGTAAATGAGAAGATACACAGGGAAAATGAAGGAAAACACTCTGGGGATGTTGAAGATCCTGTTCTCTTACCTGATCAGCTAGTTCAGTTACAAATATATCTGCTGGACCACCAATCAAGAAAGCATTTGGAAAATCAGGAAACTGCCTTAAGAAACTTCCTAGCCTGTCAGCTGCAAATAGATTCAACATAAGCATGTAATCTCAACCTTGTATGCAAGGTTACAGCTAAGATCAACTTACCTAGATTATACAAGAATATGAACCTTGAAAGGAGGAGAAATAAATCTCTTTGGGCCTAACAAGATGAAGACAGCGAATGATGTTAGGACACACCAACACTAAATTAGACTTGCTTTGGCACACAGGTAAATCAAAAGGGGCAAACACCAGACCTGCAAAGGGATCTTCTTTAAACGATCCGGAACAAGGGCAACTTCCTCAAGCAGATACTGTAACACACATTCACATAATCAATTGTCACCATTTACTTCCATCGATCTAAAAGCAACAAAAGAAAGCACCAGTGCTACACTTCACTCCAAATACTTCAAAAACAAAAATCAATTCAGGGGTATTTGACCTGAAAAAGACTCTGGAAACGCCTTGTGTTTGTTTGGATGTCGATCCTGCAAAAGTATATGCCAGCCAATTACTTAACACACTTTACTATAACCCCCACACCCCATTCCTGACCTGTTCTTCTTCACTTATGCACTGTGAAACGCATAAAAGAAAGAGCAATAACTACATAATTTCTAAAAGAAAACCTCTGTCTGACACTACGATACAGTTTGACAGAAATATTAAGCAGTCTATTTTATGTGCATCAACGGAGTAAATCTCTGAGTGGTGTATATATATTAACGTAGGCATGAAGAACACAAGAAGGTAAAGAGAGTTGATGATAATGATGTAAAAGCTAAAGTTGATCCAACATGATGATGTATATCAATCATGCAAGAGAAAATGTATGCAAAGCAATCAATGTCTCAATATTAATCAAGGAAACCCAGGCAGGTTGCATAAGGGGAAGGCTTTTACTGAGTGCATAAAGCAACAAGGCCTCAAGATTGTTGCATAAAGGAAAGACCCTGTATAGTGAACTTAATCACATTTGACCCTTGATATATCTAGGATATAAAGAGTTGTGCCCTTGAAGTAGTAGCAAGGTCAGCACTAGAATGTGTTAGAAAGCGCGCACACAGTTAGCTTCCTGAGTTTCTAATTTAATAGAAGCCTCAAATGAGAAGTGACATTGGCAATCAATGAAATCTTAAAACAAAAGCAAAACTCGTACCAGAATACATTTGTAGCTCCTTGAACAAGAGCTGATGAGTAGCGGAGGAGGACTTCAGAATTTTCAAGTTGAACCTCAAACAACTGCAAAGCAGAAGAATATGTAAAAGAGTGGGTTCACTACCGTTGCGTGAATAAAAAACACTCTCTCCTCCCCCTCCCCCTCCCCCTCCCCCTTCTTCCTGGTGAGGTCTTTTTTTGTGTGGAGTTGAGGGTGGGAAGGAAGAGGCGACATTGTATGAACATCTTGATAAAATTTACAGATCACACCATCAGATATGGTCTTTATTATTGGATATGCCTACATAATTGCAGATTGAAGAGATTCTAGGGTACACAGAGAATTCCCCTGCCAGTCTTTAAAGGGAAACGGGTGAAATTACTGCATTCGGAAAGTCAATTCGGAGAGTAAAACCTCTATTGGCCCGTTTGTTCACAGAACAGAATGAACGAAAACAAGCACAACCCAAAATATTGTGAGAAACACGTGAAACATAAAAATGTCCAGCAGAGAATGATAAAAAGGCTCACCATAAGTTGGATAAAAGGAAAAAGAAAAATAAAACGATAAGGGGGATTTGAAAAGAATTAAAAAAGAATATCAACACCAGAGCCATATTTTCATTCTTAACTTGTGGCCCTAGAAGGCATCTTTGTCCTTGAAATGGGAGTTCTCGTTCTACCGCTATATAAAGAGTACATAACTTAATAGGAGATTAAGATCATAGAAAGACGTAAAAATTCTACTAACCCACTTATGGAAAAGGAGTGAAAAAATATTTGAAGCAAAAGATTGACTCCACAATTGGACAATCAGATCAAGGATTGGTTTTCCGTTCTGAGGTACACGAACAAAATGATCAGCAAGCACATAGTAGTAGCATGTCGGTCCTTCAGCCCGATCCTCTGCAGCCGTAATAGCATCCTCGCTGCTGAGTATTATCTCTGTTTCAATGTTAAACCACAAAATAAGTTCTTCCTCTTGATTGATCACCAAGAAACGTCAAAATTCTGAATTTCCTCTAGCAAATGATATCTCATACTTCTGGACATTTTTAGCTTGAAAAATAGGTTAATGAGATTCTTCAGAATGAAATTGGTATTGCATATTTTTTTTAAAGGTAAAGATTTCTCACGTATGATAAAGAAACAACACAGATAGTCATATCTATTGACACATATTTTGTTGTACTGATACACTTTCATGCAATTTGATTTAATCCTTAAAAAGAGAAGAACACAAGGAAATGAAGAGAAGGAGTGAGACCACCCCCCCCCCCCCAAAAAAAAAAAAAAAAAAAGACGCAGGAAGAAACTGCATTCCCTTTGTTTGGGTTTGGAGAAAACAACTGAAAGGTGAGAAGAAAATAAGAAGTTTCTTGTTTCAGAAAACTGAAAGTTCCGCCTTTTTTCTGACAAGGTTAGTACACCGAAAATAAGTCATGTTTCAGACAGGAGCAAAAATTTGGTGGGGACACAATGGAAAAAAGAATTGCTTTGAAGGGTGATTCTTTTCATCTCTAGATCTTCTCTAGATTACTCTCCACAAAATAGTGAATTGAGTCAGAAGAAACAAGATGATCGTATCTTTCAAATTTGCTTTCCTCCTTTTTTCCCCCTAATGAACCAAACATGGGACGAGAAAACTGTGACCTTCCCTCTACAAAATCCATCTTCTATCACTAATTCATAAACCTTGGAACCCAACTGAGAGATGTTTCAGAAAATTCAAGTTTAGGAGGAGGAGCTAGGCTGTCAACATGCGAGATTTGTTATAAGAAATCATTTAATCAAGATGTGGAAAACCTCCAGAAAAACAAGTTTCTGAGAAAAGAATTTAGGGTCGGGCGGGGTAGATTATTCTT
Source organism: Nicotiana undulata (assembly GCA_005239495.1). Taxonomy (NCBI): domain Eukaryota; kingdom Viridiplantae; phylum Streptophyta; class Magnoliopsida; order Solanales; family Solanaceae; genus Nicotiana; species Nicotiana undulata. The sequence continues at coordinate 39,364 of ML254554.1, read as the reverse complement.
TATCTCATTAAAAATAGAATCATAGTCTTCTCTTTAATCTTATTGCCATACCCTTCTCACAAATTAAAGTGAGTGAAGAGGATGAATATCACAGAGAGCTAAACAGATTTAGAGCTAGAATAGACGATTTTCACACGAGTAGAGTGAACACATGGTAAAGGTATCCAAAGTTCATGAAGTTCTTATTGCAAAGTCTTCAACATCAGCGATATTTCTTTGTTCTTTTATCCATCTCAAAGGAGTACAATGGCATAAAGATTAGAATGAAGTCAGGGTTTGAAACCTTAGAACTATTATTTCCTCTCTTTACAAAGAGAACAGAGACTTCTTCTTATGAATAAATGTATTTCACCAAAGATAGGCAACCAAGAAGGTGCTTCTTGCAAAGTTGACAAAACAAATACCCTAGAATAAATATAAGCCACAAAAGTTGGTTTTGTATTTTCCCCTATGCTAAAGTTTTTTAGTGGTCTAAGTAGAAAGTTCAGATAGGAGAAGTAAGCAGTCATGTAACTTTTCTTTTGTTTGATCATATGAGACTAGAAATGAATGCTTGATCCTCTGCTCACTTCAGCTTACGACTTGAGTTGATGCCAAAAAATTCTTACAACCTTGTTCACCACTTCTCCACTTAGGTTGTCAGTTACATTCTCAATAAGTTGATATGCACCGTCTTCTCCATCAAAACATCCCAAGGCAACTTCAATTTATCTCGGTGCTATACAGTCTCTGATATGGGAATCTCTTACTTAAATCCAGTTGTACTGTATTAGGTCAGCTGATATTACATGGTGGTTATCGTTGTAGCAACTGCAAGGGAGTGACACTCTGTTCACTCTATTTTATTTGTGAAATTATCTTTCCTACTTTCTTAGGCAGGTCCAACACCAGTGGCTGGCATACTAACAATAATTCACCAACTGATGATTCTTCCGTTCTGATGTGAAGACTTTGGCTTCCGTTTTTACTCTAGATTTTCTTCATTCGCCTTGTAGATGTCTACATGAATTAACACGGAATGTACTAGTCAAATATTATGTCTTTACTTAAAAATATCGGATATACAAACTCTAGCACAATATTGCATTTGGGTTTGTCACCCAATTAGCTTTTTTTCCAGCATTGCCTGACATTAGCTGTCTAACAATAGGCAAGGAACTTCTTATCATTTGAAACCTCATATGAAACATTAATGGTTCCCATCTTAAAATACCATCTCCTAAAAGATATTAAATGAAATAGAGTGTGTCGTACTCTAATATACACATTAGACATATAGAGCACAACATTTACTAAAAGGGATCTAGAACAACTTTCAAACATAGCACCAAATTCCCCCCACGTGAAATATTTCGAAATAGTTCTTAACTAAAGACATCTTTCAAATGCAACTATCACACATCCATATATATGGTATAAAAATGTAATAGAGTATAGCATCTCTGTGACTGATACGATACATTAAACAACTCGCAATATAGAAAAGAGCTTGATCATTAAGATCAGCTAATATTATACCACTACGTGCATGCAATACTTTCAGTAATCAACTTCATTAAAGATGGAAATTTATCATGCAGTAATAAGACCAATTGAAAATTTAGAACCTTTAAGCAATGGCCTGTGCCAAGTATGTAGCTTTTTTTTTCAAGACTTTCCTGAAAGTATTCTCAGAAAAATCACTAGCTAAACTCATCAATGAGGAGCAGATATAAGCTCTTCAATATCAATCATTCAGTTTACAAGAGAAGCAAAAAATGAAAAAAACAGACCATATCGTTAGATCCATATATAGACATTAGACAGGAACCATATTCCCAAGGTTCGACGAAAAGACAAAGGAACTAAAGATAAAGTTGATAACATTAACATCTACAAGGCCAATTTCATATATACTAAATGAAATGCAACGTCATCATCGAGTTAACTTTCAAGACACCCGTAGTATTTATAACCAAGTTTTGCCCAACTTTACCAATATATCCATAAAACCTCCCAGATCTGTCACCGCTCCCACTCCCCAAGCGCCATCTTAAATTACTCCTTGAGCTTCAGTAGTAAATACATATAATCATCTAATTTAACACAGCTCCTTTTAACAACCAAGCAACTTCCACATTCAACTTTCATACTTTATGTTGCTTATCGTGGCTCACTAAGGTTACATGAGCATCACAATTTCGCTAAAGCACTCAACAGGTTTTAAAGCATTTCCAGTCGCAAGATATAATTAAGTAAAAATAAGTGTATTCTCTCCCCCGGCTTAAGCATTTAGATAAGACAGTCACATTTGAACACTTCCTTGTCATCTTTTTTGAAAAGATTAAACCAGAAAAGGAATGTACAATGTAACAAAAGCCATATATATTCACACAAAACACGAGTGAAAAACTTACTACATTTACCATGCCTTGTCACGTTTACAATCAATAAGTTAACTCATTGTACTCAATTAGATCTTTCACGTGTCTTTCCACATCACACGAATAGCGTCCATCATGTGCTTGATAAAAAGAGAGAGTCATAAGTAATAACATTGAGTTACCTTTGGCTCGATCATCAACTTCCAAAGCTATATCAGCGAAAAGCTCTTGCAACAAATTCCGCCTCAGCGACGGCGACGTCAATGCCTGAAACCAAAAATTGAAAAAACGCATAGAATTCAACCAACTCAATCAGTCAAATGAAAAACGCAAAATTAAAATTTCAAAAAAGGTAACACTCGCACAAAATCGAAGCATATACGTACACGTTGAAGCTTCTTTTCAATCTCTTGGGTAAGAGCTGTGAGGTAAGCGGTGCTTCGAGCTGTTGAAACGGTAGCCATTGTTGATCTCGCTCGATTTTTTCAAAATATAAGAACATTGAAGAAACGAAGAAAACAGAGGAATTGCCCTAATCCAGATAATTCTGGATTTTGGATCCAATGGAAGATTTTCAACAATTAATTTTATATAAAGATTTTATATATGTAAATAAATAAACTTTACATTTACAGTGAGAGATTAATTTTAAAGTTAGGGAAGAAGCAGTAACTGAGACTTCATTAATTAATTTATTTTACTTTTGATTTGAAAAGTGGCGTGGAAGGGAAGGAATAGGGAGGAAAAAAGAAAAGCAATTATTTTGAGTTATGTGTAGGTGGCGGGGGCAGGGAAAGTAGTGGCTTATATTATGGGGAAGGAAATGGGCACATGGCTTGTGGCTTTTTTAACACGTGGGCTTTGGATATGCGAAATTGCGGACCGAGAAAGATAAAATCCACCGATCTTGTCTCTCGTCACACACAAACACATAGAGGGTGTCCACGCCGAACCAAAAATCAAACCAAATACTAAAAACTCGATTACATTTTATTCGATTTGATTTAATATTGAATAAAAATATTTGAAAACATATAAATATATAAATTTTATATTTTTTTCAAGATTTTCTATTAAATTTTCTTTAAAAAATTTAGAATTATTTGAGATACTCCACGTGTTAACCTTGAATGCGTAATTTAACGAAAAATTATCATTAGGCGATTAAGAAAATAACTATTATGTATTGCTGAAAAAAATATTTTTATTAGAATATTTTAATGAATCATATCAATTTTTTTAATATGTGCTGAACATATATTCATTTATCATAATTTTATGTATAATTTTAATAAAGTAAGATTGAAATAATATTCATATAAAAAAAAATCTAAAAATACAAAAATTCAGACAAAACCTAATCAATCAAACCCGATATAGTTAATTTAGTTTAGTTTTAATAAAAAACAAACCAAAACGATCCATGTACACGTTTAGATACACATCCGCACTTTGCTCTTCAAAAAAGTGTGCGGTAAGGTTACTGATGATTGATATCATTTTTCATTCTTTTTTTCCCTACAAAATAAATATAATTAATAGCCTGTTTGGCCGAGTTTTTTTTGAGTCAAAAGTATTTTTTTTGGCCAAAAGTATTTTTGAAGTTTTTGAAAGGAAAAAAAGTGCTTTTGGGGAGAAGGAGAAGCAGAAAAAAGTAGTTTCTCTCCAAAAGCACTTTTTGACAAAAATACACTTAGAAGCAGTTTTCAAATGCTTGTCCAAACACTAATTACTGCTCAAAAATATTTTTCAAATTAATTAGCCAAACACAAATTGTTTCTTACCAAAAACACATTTTTAAGAAATACTTTTAAAAAAGCACTTTTCAAAATAAGCTAATTCTAGAAGCTTGGCCAAACGGACTATAAATCACTTTGAATAACAGACAAAAAAGTTGAAAATAAACTGCACTATAATAATGTGCATTGAGATGTGAAGAATGTGTTTGACCACTCGACATGATAGATAAAAGATTTGTTACTTAATTATAGAGTAGTTAAGAATATGTTTTCACTTATACTAATATTACTATTCGCGCGATATGCGGACAACTGATGTCTAATTCTAATTTTAGTTATTTGAAATATGTACAAATAATTTTAAAATTAAATCTTTTATATAGAAATTATAAATAAGTATTGGATATTAATTAAGAAGCATGACATGAAACTATTTTTCAAATTTCACAGTGGATAACATGTTTTATTTTTCTATACTGTAATAACCCAATATCTTCGTATTGTCACTTGTATTTTTTTATGGTCAATATTAAAGAATACTCAACATATAACGTTGTGATCCGTCTTGTTTGAGCATATTTAATCATATTATTTTAGCAAAGTTCTTACTACTACTTTATTTTTCATCTCAAATTCGAATAACTTTTATCCTTCTACATTTTTAGACATATTTGTTTTTTGTTCTTTGCTTATAGTTATTGTATTATTTATTACTTAATATTTTATACCGTAATCTGATCTTTGGTTAGCTTATAAATTGACTTACCGTCTTACTTATTACCCTATTAATAATCATCAATAAATATAACTTTATTATTATTAAATATTAATGTATTTTTACACTGTTATCCCCTTAATAATAAATAATATTATTGATTATTATTTAATAATTTAATTTATATATTTTAACTATATTTAAAACATAAATATTATCATACTATCTCTATTTTTCTCTTTATACATTCTCTTCCCTACTAAGAAACTTTAATAACCTCTAACATAAATTTGTTGACCTATACTAAAACTTTTATCTTAAAATATAACTTTGAATTAGTCTAAAAATTAATACATATTTTCCTTTATAATATTTCAAAACTATTGAATTTTTTTATTACGTGCAATTAATTTTCCTTCTCTTTTAGTTTCAAGATACAAATTTAGTTTTTAGTTTTTATTAGTAAAATTACCAACACGAGATATTTATCAAGTATATTTAAATATTTAATTCGATATCAAATTTTAATTTTTTTTATGTAGCAAGACTTCATTTTTGTGGTCATATTCATATTTTAAGTGTTCTCATCATAACTTTAAGAAATTTTTAATCTCAAGTCCGATTAGTCTTTTTATTTTATTTTTAATATAGTTTTTTATATAATTATTTTTCTTACTTTTGCTATAATGTTATCTAACATGTAATATTATCACGGTTTAATGTAATATTTTCATTAACTTTATATACTATTTAATACTTTTATCCCCTACTATTTTAAAATGTAACATAGACAAATATGTAATTTTTTGATATTTTAAACTATTGCTTGAAATTCAAATTATTTAATTTATTTAATTTTTTAGTAAGTATACTTACTTTATTATTTTTTAAAGTAATTCTTCGTATAAATATCCTCATATTAGCTCTATTTATTTAAATTATTTAATATTTTTGATCTTTTTTATCTATTAGACTTTAGTTATATGACCTTATCCACATGCATATTATTTCTTATTATACTTACACAAAATTTTCTCATCTCAAATTTAAATAATTTTTATGCTTCTTCTTTTGTATGATGAAATTTTTGATTTTTTTTTCTCTTTTCGTTCCTCAGTTTTGCTATTATATCATTGAATACTTAATATTATTACATTATCATGTAGCTTTTCATTACTTTGTCTGCATTCAATATTTATCTTTTACTATACTCATCCTAACACACCACAAATAACTATAAGAGTATTTCAATAGTAACTTCAAATCTATTTCTTGTATTCTAATGTGTGATTTTTCTTATCATTTTTTTATAAATAAAATCTTATCTCATTTTTTTACAACAATGTTTCGACTATCCTTTTATAGATAACGTATAAAATATTAATTATTCCGATTTGTCAATATTAATATGACTTTATTATTCTTGTTATTAAAATAGTTTTACTAATTATTTAATTATTTCTCATCTTATAAATAATTTATATATTTTATGTAAGATCTTATTTTGCTGCTTGAATTTTTTTTATTCTTAAAGTCAATAATCTTTAATACTTAAGTAAATTTTAGTTTTATTTTATATTGTAACTTACTCCAATGCATAAATAGTCATAGGTTATCTCAATTTACATCTTTCTATTTTATTTTTTTTCTATTACAACAACTTAATTAATTTTTTACCTCCATATATCTAGCTAATATAGAAAAAAATCAATTAGTGAATCAATATATGGATATAAATATAAATATTGACATATATTAGATTTGTCCAAGATCTATTTTGATTATATATAAGACTCATTCAACTACTTCCATTAATTGAGTTTCCATTTAAAATTCAAAATTTTAATGTTGTCTTAAAATTACCAAGTGCCTTCTTTTTAGCTTGCCACTTGGCTTAATCACATACTTGACTACTCTCCTTTTAATATAATATAAATATAGATTCCAAATACCAGTCAAAACTGTAGCCGAGGAGAGCTGCCCTAGGAATATATATGTGCTCCAAAATGAGAGTCCACTCTAGGTAGAAATAATATTAGCCTTCCTAAAGGCTGCTATTTAAAAATTAGTGTGCGTCTTGAATTTTAGTTTTTTAGTTCATATTTTTGGGGAATGTGTCGTAGTTAAAAAATTTAGTTTAAAATTTCAGGATAAAAATAAATACTGATTAATTTCTGAATAACATCCCTGGAAATGACTATCTGTATACTTGCCCCATCTTTCTTCTCTTCTTAAAAAGAAGAATTAACGTAAATAGCTTCCCATCTAATCGTTTAAATTAAAAACAATCGAGATATATATATATATATATATATATATATATATATATATATATATATATATATATATAAAATACAACATGTAGGTTGGGCATGGCCAACTCTCTATACAACAAGGGGCACAAAAAATTATGCAACCACTAAGCTATGTAAACTACACTTGTTTCTACGCTGCTATTGCATACAGATATATTGCATATACAAACAACCAGCTTATATATAAAAAATAAAATTAAAAAATCCCCTCCATCTTAACATGCAAAAAATCTAATGTTTGGTATGTTTGAAGCTGAATTTAGGCATTATCTGTCTTATATCATACTTGGACGAAACATATGCAAGTTCATTTTCTCTCTTGTATTATGTTGGGCTTTGTAAATTAAATTATACTCCTGTATGATATATACTTCATTTGTCTAATTGTATCTTGAATCCACGTTGCGTTTATGAGTTCGAGCAGTGGTGAAGTTAGGAATTTTTTTTAACCCACATACACAATGTAAATTTCTCTCTCTCTCTCTTTCTCTCTCTCTCTCTCTATATATATATATAAATTTTTTTTTGATAAAGGGCGTTCGGTTGACTACCCTTCAATAAATGGCTACTGTTTGCGCAAAAACTAGCTTAAGCTTTTTGCAAGATCAATTAAATTGAAACAAAGGATAAATCTTAACCAAACATAATTGACTCTAGATCGGACTTTATTGAACATATGTAGCAAAAGATGCGAGTTTATTGAACTCCTTTGATAATTACAAAGTTGGCTTAATATAAATGACATGCTTACATTTTTGGAGCATAATCCTATGTCATGCGTTTAAAGTGGAAAATCATCTCCCTTCGGGAGAGTTGGCTTGACCGTTGCTGGACTAGCTAGAGAGGATTTCTTTCTCTCTTTCCTTTCTCCTTTTTCTTTTTTGCCCTCCTGTTTAAAGTGAAAAATCATCTCCCTTTGGGAGAGTTGGTTTGACCATTGCTGGACTAGCTAGAGAGGATTTCTTTCTCTCTTTCCTTTCTCCTTTTTCTTTTTTGCCCCCCTTTTCTGTGGAAGACCTTCCCCTATTTATACCCCATACTCCCCTTTATCCAATGGTTTTTAACCGGGCGAATCCTCCGATGGTCACGTCACCTTTGAAGCGTTGTTCACAACGGGCGCTTAACCGCACAAATTCGTCGTTGATTCGGTCTCGGATATAACTGATGGCCGACGGGGTCGTACCCTGCAAGCCTTGACCACAGTTTGGTCGACCTTTCATTGCCTCCTTTGGTGTTGACCTTATGGACAGATTTTGACACATATAGTTAGTCCCTCCGCCCGTCGGGGTCGCCATCGGGCGAGCGCGGTGGGCGGACCTAGTCGTTATAAATCGTCAAAATCTGAACATTCAGCCATTTCTGGACGGGTGCATTGAGTGTGTCCCGTCGCTTCTTGGGTCGAGATCAGTTCGGGGCGTGGGCGCGCATTTCTCATTGAGGGGAATATATGGCATTTCGAGGGAACATGTCAGACCTGTATGTCAGTTGAATTGACATTAATTAGTCAGGTGTCATTATGACGCACGTTTCATGTGGCGAGTGTCGCATCGTTTCTTGTGCCACTTCCGTTGTTTTTTTAATAAAAGGCGGCGTTTCATTTTTGGGCGACCCGAATTTTGCGCCTATAAATGGGAGGCCTTTGTCTTGATAAGGCATTATCCGAGTTGAGTTTAAGCAGAAATCTTCGAAATCGCCGGTTATTAATCGTTCACGCTTCCCAGGAGTGCAAACAACCCTCGATATTATTCTCCCATACTCCCGATTCTTGCTCCGTTTTACAATGGCCAGTTCTTAGAACCCTAACCAAGTTGTCAATGCTCCGATACCGGAGAATGTTGCTCCTCTTGACGAAGAGACGAGTTTGGTGAAAGACGAAAGTTTTCCAACGGCGGATGAGGTGGTGCCTCGCCCGGGGAAAACTCGGAATGACTTTAACCACCCTGCCGAGGATAACCCTGCTCTGGCACTATTAGTGATGGATGCGGCGGCGCTTGCCGCCTTTAAAATAAAGTGGGGAATCCCGGAGTATGTTAAACTCATCCCGGCGGGAGGTGATATAGTTCACTTACATCGCCTAGGATACTGCGCTTTCTACGCATATCCTTTCATCATCGGGTACACACTCCCTCTTCCTCCATTGGATGTAGACTTCTGCCGTTTCTATGAGGTGTGTCCGACCCAACACACCCCGTATATTTACAAGTTTTTGTGATGCTGACCAAGTACGCTGAATTGGACGGTCGTGACGTTTCGCTCCATCACATGATGCACTTCTTCGCCCCTCATTTCCAGAGGGGGACCATGTTGCACCTCCGTCATAGGGGTACGAAGAGTTTGGTGATTGGAATGGATGATAGGACCAGTAGCCTCTTTTGGGAGAATTTCTTCTTCGTGCATACGGAGCACCTGGTGTCCGACCCCGTCGGATTCCCCGAGACGTGGAATTTTGCCCGTAAGTATTCCTTCGCTTCCTCTTGCTATGTTGATTAATTATTCTCCTCATGCGACCTCGTTAGATGGTCGCCAACCTTTCATCTATTGTTTTCGTTGTAGCTGAGAGGTCACCTCCCTCGCTAATGGAGGACATTCGCGATTGGGTGGCTTCGGTCTTGCCGCATACCGTGGGGATCTGCGAGTGGGCGCGCTTCCACGAGAGATTTGGGCGTAGAACTGTAGTTAGTAAGTCGCTTTTCTTTGGCTTTAGCCGTAGTATTTCTTTGTATATTTCTCTATACTTATGCGATCTTGTTTTGATAGGTCGGAGAGGGTCGAGAAGGGCGAGGCCTCCCCCGCTGACGTTTCGTCAACTGGCAGCTCCTGTACGATCCGCGCCGGTGGCTCCTGCGAGCGAAGATGCTGGAAACCCGGCCGCAGCAGTACGTTTGGAGGTGGTTACTCAATCGGAAACTCCGGTGCCATCGGTTTGTGGGCTCGGCGAGTCTTCCCTTGTTGGCAGCGGAGAGGCCCCTTCAAAAAGGCGGAGGATAATACTGGAAGAGGCCTCAACGACCGAGGTGCCGACACAAGGTGAGCCCGCTCCGATGGTTTCTGAGGCTGTAGTCGAAGTTGAGCGGGAGGTGATGGAGAGGTCTTATGTGGACGTTAATGAAGTTGACGCAGCGGGAATATGGAATCCTGGGGAGGTCGTGACCATTCGTAGCAGACCATCGTCGTCTCGACATGACCGTGCTCCTCCTTCGTCCGAGGAGAGAGGAAAGGGTGTCGTGGTTGAGGACTATGAGACTAAGTCCGACCTTGATCCTGATGATCTGAGGCTGTTCGAGCGGGGTTTTACCAGGACCGTGGTGATGGCTGAGGGTCCCTCCCGAATTCTGGAGACACCATCGAATCTCAATCTTTTGCAGGATACGGTGGAGTTGGTGCCACAATTTGACATCCTTTGTTCAGCTGCCGAGAGCGGAGCTCTTCAGCTGATCAGCGACTCTCAGCTGTCGCGTGGTATAGCCGCGATGGGTCAGAGGGTAAGTTCTTCTGCCTTCTTCTTTTGGTGATTCTGCTTTTTCTGAACCTTACTACTCTCTTCTCTCCCCCTTTTTTCGCGGACTTACATGATGGAAGTTGAGAGTGCTCGTAGGGCTGAGACGCAGGCTGAGATTTTCCTGAAGATGATTGAGAAATACCGGCGGTATCGCGACAGATGCCGTGAGTTGCGCGATCGGCTTAGGGTGGGCGTTGGTACCTGGTCTACCAGGGAAGATTTGGAGAGGAGGGACGAGGAATTGATGCGGTCTATCCGCAGATGCAGCAAGTTGGAGGAGCTGCTACATGCTAAGGATGAGGAACTTGAATTGGGCAAGGGGGTCGCCGCAGAGTCTAGAGACCTTCAAGCCAAAGTGCAATCATTGCAGGCTAAGCTCAATCAGAGCGCTATCAGGGCGGAGGCTTTAAGTGTGGAATGGACGCGGAAGCTAGCTGAATTGGAAGGGAAGGTGGTTGCGTTAGAGCAGGCTGAACGTGCCCATGAGTCTGCTTTGGTGAGAGTAGCGGCGCTAGACGACACCATCCGTGTACTCCGATCTGAGCACGAGTCTGAGAGGGCGACGTCCACCTTGAGGGAGGCTAGGCTTGAGGAGCACATTGGCGAGATCGACCAGGAGGCTTAACGTTTGGGGGATCAGATCGTGGCCCTCGAAGCAGAGAAGGTGCGGTTGTTGGCTCAGGTGGAGTCCTCCACTACTTCTGTTCCTCGCCGCTTGCATGAGTTGTGGGTTTACGTTGAAGCCTAACAAGACATATACAAGAGTTTGTGGGAGGCGGGGAGCATTTCTGAGGCTGTGTTTGAATATGTTAGGGCGAAGGCACGTGATGCTCGTGTCAACTGTGGTTATGACCTCGCGTCGCCGGAGGCTGGCGGGGTTGATTATGCCGACGATAGGCTTTATGAATATGATGGTGAGGGAGACGATGGGGTGGAAGCCGAATGAGGGCGTTGTTGAAGTTTTTATGTTTGGCTTTCTCTTGCACTTTGTTTATTTTCGTTTTTCCTTTCTGTTCTTACTCTATTTTTTGTTGGGCTTGTTCTGGCCTTTTGTAAGATATAGTTGTCACGTTTTTGAACGGAATGACTGCTCAATCTTGTGTGTATTCTGGATTTTATTTTGATATACTTCTTTGCATACTTGGATGGATTTCTGGAGATTACATATACATAATTCAAGAGAGATCAACTAAAAATGATTCAAGCGAGATCGAATATAAGTGATTCAAGCGAGGTCGAATATAAATAATAAGAACGAGGTAGAATATAAATGATTCGAGTGAGGTCGAATGTAGATGATTCGAGCGAGGTCGAATGTAGATGATTCGAGCGAGGTCGAATGTAAAGGATTTGAGAGAGGTCGAATGTACGTGATTCGAGCGAGGTCGAATGCGAGTGATTCGAGCGAGGTCGAATGCGAGTGATTCGAGCGAAGTCGAATGCGAGTGATTCGAGCGAAGTCGAATGTAAATGATTCGAGTGAGGTCGAATGTAAGTGATTCGAGCGAGGTCGAATGTAAGTGATTCGAGCGATGTCGAATGTAAGTGATTTGAGCGAGGTCGAATGCGAGTTATTCGAGCGAGGTCAAATGTAAAGGATTCGAGCGAGGTCGAATGTAAGTGATTCGAGCGAGGTCGAATGTGAGTGATTTGAGCGATGTCGAATGTAAGTGATTCGAGCGAAGTTGAATGTAAGAAGAGTGGAGCGGTCTTGGAGTTGTGCGAAGAAAAGCTGCGCGTTGCTTTATTTATTCATTTCACTGGAGAACGTTACAGGAGGATGCTACATACTTTGTTCAAGTACTTATTCTCTCTACCTAGTCCCTTCATTGGTCCGTCTAGAGTAGACGATGGGCGGAGCAATGAATAAGTACCTTGAAATTAAAGGCAACTTCTTTTACCTTGGACCGGTCACGGTGGGTAGCCGCGAGGCGGGCCCCGACGGAAGGTTGTACTGGTGACCTTTGCTGCTGGTTTGTGCGATGTCGAACTTTATTTGAATTCGGCGATGGCCGATAGCTGCAGACATTATTTCGAGTGAGATCGAAACGATAACCCATTGTGAAGTCGAGAAAGGTTGATCCCCTCCCCCCTTTTCCTCTTTTTTTTTTTGTTTTGAGTTTTGGTGATTACCCGTTGTTGTGTTATTCGTGCGTTTCCTACGGTGAGTTCTGCTCGTTTGATTTGTGCTGGTTAGCCTTGCGTTCTGTAGGCGAACTTCAGTTAACCTGACTTCGTTTTTGTTGGAGAATGTCGGGTGCCTCTCGGGTAAGACCCCGTCCGCTGCGTTCTGGGCGCCACTTGGGCGAGTCCCAGTCCCTGCCCGCTTTAGGAGAGTTTCCGTCCCTGTTTTTGTTCTGATGAAAAAACATGGTAAGTTAAAATTTGATGAATTTATGTTACCTTAGCCCAGCGTGCCGGAGGATGGATGGGTCGTGTCGCATGGTTGGCTGCTTCATTTCCCATCCTAAAGATAATTCCAGATGTCTTTGACCGTACTTGTTCGTCGGGATGTTGGGGCGAGTACCGATCCGGATCTGTAAGATATGCACAAATTAGGAAAGCATGTCATATTCTGTTCATAAGGTGCATAAGGTGCATGGTGCGTGTGGCTACGGGGGTGGGGTGTGTTTACTACTCTAAGGTATCATGAAGAGGGCTATTGTCTCTTATTTAGAGGTGGAAGAAGCGACCATCATGTAAGACATGCTTGTCAATGGGATTACAATCGTGCCAAGTGTACGACGACCGGGGTTCCGCTTCCCTTATCTGTGTGACGAGCCCCGATTGATGCTATAGAAAGGGCTGACCTAGATTGGATCAGTTTTGAGATCTAGAAGGAACTAAGATTTTGATTAAGAGATCCCCACAGACAGTGCCAAATTGTTTGCGCAAAAACTAGCTTAAGCTTTTTGCAAGACAATTAAAAGTGAAACAAAGGATAAATCTTAACCTAACATAATAAACTCTAGATCGGGCTTTATTGAACATATGTGGCAAAAGACACGAGTTTATTGAAATCCTTTGATAATTACAAAGTTGGCTTAATATAAATGACAAGATTACATTTTTGGAGCATAATCCCGTGTTCATGCGTTTAAAGTGGAAAATCATCTCCCTTTGGGAGAGTTGGCTTGACCGTTGCTGGACTAGCTAGAGAGGATTTCTTTCTCTCTTTCCTTTCTCCTTTTTCTTTTTTGACCCCCTTTTCTGTGGAAGACCTTCCCCTATTTATACCCCATACTACCCTTTATCCAATGGTTTTTAACCGGCGAATCCTCTGGTGGTCACGTCATCTTTGAAGCGTTGTTCACAGCGGGCGCTTAACCGCACAAATCCGTCGTTGATTCGGTCTTGGATATAACCGATGGCCGACAGGGTCGTACCCTGCAAGCCTTGACCACGGTTTGGTCGACCTTTCACTGCCTCCTTTGGTGTTGACCTTATGGACAAATTTTGACGACATGGAAGAACTGCTGCGACCCGGAGGCACCCCCTACTTGAACAAGGAGGGCAGGGGGTGCTATCGTATATAAGAAAAACTGCTGCATTTTTGCAGCGGTTAGCTCTCTCTCTAACTAGAAATTTGATAAGAGAAGTGCGCTTTTCTGACCTAGCAACCCCTGTCCTTCTCCTTTGTTTCTAAACTAGCAGAATCGTGGGACATCAAAAGCGGTAATTTGATTGTTGGTTTTTATTCCTCACTCTCGTATAGACCACCAGCTAGCGGATCAGAAAGATTTGTATGGAATGTCCTACTCCTGCCTGAGCTTTCCGATCAACCAATCCACCACTGAGTTCGAGTGGTTACATTATCGGGTACAAAAGTGTTAATGGCTTTTTTGAGATGAGTAAGAGTACCCACTCATATTGGTGAAAAAATAGAAGAGTTCCCACTTATATTATGGATATATTTTTTTTCCAGAAGAGAAGCTTATTAGAGAGAGATTTTTCACTAACAAGGCGACACCCATGGTTAGATAAATACTATAACTCACCTCTAAGGAGGTTTGAGACAAAGAAAGATAATGCATATTAATATGGGGTTACATGAATATGTCATTGGTCGCGTATACGTAGTATGCCAAAAATATATTGCCATGCCTTATAAAAAGTTACTAAAGGCAAACTTAAAGCAAGAAATGATTTTGCTTATGATTATTCTGAACATGACAATTATTTTGATATAATTTTCTCCGTGAATGAGACATTCACCATATGGATGGTGTGACAAAAGGTCTTGTAGTACAAAATTAATTAAGAGACCCGGAAGAACTAATTTATTACTATCCGAATGAATGAAATTGTTCTTAAAATTGATATTGTAGTAAGTCTCAAAAGAAACTTTTTGAGTTTCAAATATATTAGCCAAAGTGGTTGGCATTTGTGACTATAAATGAAAGGAAGATTGAATATATTTATATTACTATAATCATACCGGGTAATATGAAAAGTTACCCAACTTTTCTTCTATTTGTACTACACATGTATAAGCATAATGATAGAATGACATGTCATAATAAATTAGATGTTTACTGAAATAAATATCAGTCCGCCATCCCAGTTCAATTATGATGCGAAAAAATGATTGAGAGATATATGGAATGAATTATTATGAATACATCTATATCATC
Organism: Nicotiana undulata; assembly: GCA_005239495.1. Classification (NCBI taxonomy): domain Eukaryota; kingdom Viridiplantae; phylum Streptophyta; class Magnoliopsida; order Solanales; family Solanaceae; genus Nicotiana; species Nicotiana undulata. Next base: position 24,099 of record ML254554.1, on the reverse strand, counting down.
GTACAAGAAAATGTGAACTTGAAGTTCAAATGATAATTCATTTCCAAACTATTGCCAGACACAATTGCTGACCCAAAGCTAAATGTCATATTTCAGCTGCTAATACTCCAAATAGAAACGTCCATGATGGACAGAATTAATGGCACGCATGAAGTGTAATAGACAAATTGGTTCCAAAGATAAAGCTCCTGAAAGAGATGAGCAAATGTTCAAGATGGTCATAATAAGGAGGCAAGTGGTTTATAAGAACACCATGCCATAACACTTTATAAGATCTTATGGGAGAGGCTCAGGTACCTGAAAATAATGAGATTTCGATAAGTTATGTCTTTATTGGGTGATGATGGAACCGATGCAAAACGATTGTCGACGATGTTGTTAATATAATGTAGTGCTCAATTTTTATTAATATTGACGAGTATATTGAGCTCAAATCTGTCATAGAATATGGACAGATAAATGATTGGTCAATGAAAAATACGCAATCAGATTGACTTCACTTGGAAAACGTGAAGTTTTGGACTGATAGTCCTAACACCTGAAGTATAAAGCACTGGTGTGACATAAGATTTTTCGTAAATGTCCTGGTATTAATTATATGGAAACATGTTCTGTTGTGGTGGATACAATTGCTTTAATATTTTAGTCTGGCAATACCTGAAAATTTTGATATGTATATATAAAAATTATTCAAGTATTTAAATTGTTCTGAAGCATATTAAGGTGTTCTTTATTAAATAAAGTTTCAGCAAATCCTTATGTGGATTAGAGCAATCATAGCGCACATGATTTTTTTTTTGTTCAGCGCAATTGGTGCACTAATGTATCTTGCTAAAACCATGAGTACAAAAATATGCTTGCAAAAGGAATCCTTGATATTAATTTGTTTATTCTAACAAATACTGTCAAGATTTTGTTGGTTTTGCAAATGCAATGCAGACTTTTTTTCAAAGTTAGTTCTTCAAACAATCTATTTGCACGTGAGGGTACTGAACAAGATTCTGATTGCATTGAAGACGATACTGCATGCATAGCTCAATGAAAAGAAGGACTATCGAAGGAGACAAAATAGAGCATATTTCACCAAAGTTCTATTTTAGACATGATCGATGTTCAACAAATTTATTCAAGTGATAATTTGACAAACTTCTTCACAAGGCATTGCCAACCTCAGCAATTGAGAAGTTGTTATACAAGATTGGAATTCATCGTCTCTGAGATATCAAGTGATATTGTTGTCACGGGAAGTGTAGCACGCACTGCACTCTTTTTCCTTTAGCTAAGTTTTATCCCATTGGGTTTACCTGGCAAGGTTTTTTTATGAGGCAGCAAATAATGCATATTACATGATATGTGTACTCTTTTTCCTTCACTAGATTTTTTTCCGCAGGGTTTTTTCCTAGTAAGGTTTTAACGTGGCACATTATCTATGAACATCCAAGAGGGAGTGTTATGAAACATTAGATTATGGTGGGTGTCCATAATTCCTATAACACCCACTACTCTTCTCCATTATTTCCATAACTCCCATTACTCCAATACTTTTATGGTTGTAACTCTCATACCTCCATAATCTCCTCCCATGATTTTCCTACATGATCTCAAATACTTAATGTCATTTTTATGGTATTCTTTTGTAAACCTCTATATAATACTATAAATAGAGGATGATACTTGAATACATACTTGAATACTATAAATAGAGGATGTAAACCTCGATATTGTACATACTTGAATACATGGAAGAAATAAGAACCTTTTATCTCTTTCTCCCTACATTCTTGACTATTTTCTTGTTTTATATTATTACTTTGAGCTAAGTTTCTTATCGTGAAGAAACTTTTCACAAACATTTTGGCTATTTAATCTCCATCATTTATATACAGAAAAAAGAAGCAAATGAAGAGGAGATTCATCGCAAATAGATTTTTATAATACCAAGCTAAACAGCCTAGTTTGCACCCTGCTAGAAGAGAAAACTGTTGGTATTCTAACCGGTAAGTCAATATTGCTGAGGTTAACAAGCTAGTATCATGTTTTGATCTAAAAATCCTCCTGTTAAAAGCACAATCCATTCATTCTCCAAGACTTTGCAATGACCTTCCAGATTTAACACAACAATTAATTCTTATACAACTGTTATCAGCACACTCTGATTAACAAAGACACCCGCCAAAAGAAGTAAAAAGGTTGTCTATGAAATAAATCAACAGTTTACAGATCCAAGGTAGAAATGAGGTGCCTGTGGGGCTACGAGGAAGGTCATGGGGGTTAAAACACGATTAAAATGTGATCCGGGATTAAGCAAAACAAAAATAATGAAAAATGACTCAATAAGATTAGCCTAACTAGCACCATGACCACGGTAGCAACTCATGATGTGGAATGAGGTCTACTTGTCATTTCGAAGATATTTGTAAATCCAGAAATCCTTTCAGAGATGTAACAGAGCTTCAAAGAAGCAAGGCACAAATATATTTCACAAATGTCGACACAAAATGAGGTAGATGAAAGGAAAGGGGAAGAGAGTAAGTTTCTTTAAGAAGATTTAACTAACACACACTATAAAGACAAGGTCAATTAAATGTGGCAATAATTTACGAATGAACTGTACAAAGGGATCATCGATGCTTGACACACAATTTCAGATACAAAATGGCTAAAAATGTGAGTAGGACAATAAGATGAAGGATAAGCTCACCACTCGTAAAACATTCTTCCGGAACAAGACCATAAGAGAGTCAGTGATTGAGCTCACCAACCCATCAACGTTCTTCTGACTTTGTCTACAATCTGATTTCTACCAGCCATACATGACATGTCAAATCTACAATTTTCGTCTAAAAGGAATTTGTAAAACTCCCATACGCGATCACTTGTACAATTCCTTCCAATTTCCGCCTGCAAAAAGATATTAAAGGTCATCCACCGAGTGAAAGGGATGAAGTGATATAGTGAACCATCCGGAGCTGTAAAATTAAAAACACGGGCATGAGCACCAGGTCTATAAATGGGAGATTAGTTGCTTAAAGAGATAAAGCCTCCATTCAATTTTCTTTAGAACTTTGTCCTTTAAGAAAAGGTGCATACACACACAATCTATCACTTTGAAACATTCCTTCACTACTAGATACTTACCGAGAAGATGCAGATCCCTAGGGTCTTCATTGCCAGTGTAACGTCATAGAAAACACGTGGTCTACCCTTTCCAGATAGCTCCACAGGATTAGCAACCAAAAGTTCAGTATCTGGCCCACGATTTGTGATGATTACACGTAGAGGATGAAGCATTTCCGCTTTTAAGCGGGAACAAAGAACATCTTGTTTATCTGGATCCACAATCTTTTTCCCATCCTTCTGCCGAATAAAAAGGTCTAATTCCCTCTGACCCTTATTAACTGCTGAAAATCGACCATAAGCAATCTAAACACAAGAGGAAAGATCAACTATCAGATTAACCAGCATGCTTTTCTAATTCATTCTTTCAGTGCCATATAATCCAATGACAAGTAGAAATATAAACCGAGATGAAAGTAATGGATTTGGAAAAAAAAATCTCATCTATGAACAACAAACTTTTGAAATGTTCGGCAAGTGTTACAGAACAAGGTTTTGCTTATATCATTAAAACAGTAACGAGAAGAATCATCTTCTTCCTTCGTTTGATAGGTAAACAAGCATTCAGTTTCCATAACAGAAGGCAGAAACTTACAATAATGATTACCTACCAAGAATACATTATTCCTTATGTCCCATTTTGGCTGTCCACTTTTAGTTTGACATATTTTCTTTTCATGAAAAACAAGTGAATCTCTGTGTTTTAGAAGAGTAGAAGAAAAGATAAAGTTACTGAGAAGACTAGAAGCGGGACCATGAAACTTCAGTATTTAAAATTTATTAAAATTTTCAGTTTAAAGAAAGTGGATAACATTTAGAACACGCCATAAAGGAAAGTAGGAAAGGCATTTTAGAGAGGCAGTGTCATTTTATGTCTGAGGTTAAAGAATAGGAGATGAAGATATTCGGCGGAAAAAGATCAGGACATAGCACTGGATTAGGAGACAAAATAAGACAATTGAGGATGCTTCTGTATAGGCATGATGTTTACCATTTCATCAAAGTGGAGACCAAAGACAACATTGACAATATCATTGAACTTGCGTACCTAATTTTCTCTATAGCATAGACAATTCTAGTACTATTGATCCAATGTTTGCTAGGAGTCTTTTGGTCTTGTTAAAGATTTATATGCCAGTACAGAGCTTCTAGGGCTAAAGAAACTAATCTTTTAGACATGGACAATGAGGATTCTATAGTCGACCCAAACTTGCTCGGGATTGAAGCGTAATAGTTGTTGTAGTAGAAAATAATGCAATTATCGACTTCAAATTCATTGAAGTCAGGGAGGAACCCAATTCAGGTCAATACAGCCAATAACAGGACACTCTCACAACTATAAACAACAAAATGAAAGGGGAAAAGTAAGAAATCTATAATTTTTAATATAATAGTCAGTACCTGAATATTGCAGTCTTTCAATGTGCGCATAATGTCATAAAGAAAACCCTTGTGATCAACACAACCAATCTGAAGTAATGTATGCGCGGGGCTCATCGAATTATCTATTGTCACACTAGCCCTCTTCAAATTCATCATATCTGGGCTAAGAGCCTGTGTGCGAAATTCATTATCTGATAGTTCACACCTAAATAGTTCCTCAGCAACTGATGGAGAAAGAGAAGAGACACATTGCAGGTTGTCATACTGTGAGCCTGCTAACTGAAGCTCACAACTAAATGATTGGCCCAGAACATCATGCAACTGCTTGTACGTCTCATCTTGCCTCTCTTTTGTGTGTAAGAGCTCCCTGAACATGAATATTAGTGAAGAGATATCATCGATAGCTATAAGATCTTTAATTAACACAGTAGAAAAGCAGAAGTTTCTGCTGAAAGATCTACATTACAATTTCTCAAAAATATTTCATTTTCCATCATTAACCTCTCTGAATACTATTATAATTGGTAATGAATACAATTATAAGATATAAGGCAGGAAAAGGTAAATGGAAACATCATCTGCAGATTATATTTTTGTTAGTCCAATATAAAGTATGGATGAAAACAGGACCTTACATATCAGAAATGGATGTTATTAGTCTTCTGAACAGGGATATATCATGCATGCTTATTAACATTCTTAAAAGTCTCAATGGAGCAAATACGAGAATAGCTAGTTTTTTTTCTTTTAAATCCAATAAGACCTACATAATAAATTAGTGAGAGTCTAAAACAAAGAAGCATCATGTAAGCTCCAAGACACTGCAGCGGAAAGACACAAAAAGTTAAAAAAACAGGGTAATTCCTATTCAAGACGTGTTAACAGTTAATTCACTTAAACCAGATTCTCTTTTTTCATTCAGACCCCACTGTCCCGCTCCACCGTGCATTTAACCCAAGTTCTGTATCAGACTGTTTTAGAGATCACAACAAGAACAAAGACAGGTCCATTACAACTCGATATTCTTTGACCAAAATGGGGAAGAGATTTCCTTACAAGTTGTCTGTTATGAAGAAAAGGTCCAGCACACGACCATCTGGAGTTGTTGTCACCTTTACCCTTTGGATGGTAAGCTCAAGCTCGCAGAGAACTTGGGTAACATCTAGCAAAATCATGCAATTAAATCAGAAAAGAACAAACATTAGTCAAAAATTAGGACCAGCAAGAAATTCATTTTACCATGCAATAATCCTCTTCGGTCGTGGCTGAAAAATGTCAGCAGGTATACAGGAGAAGAAGCGGCAGGCGGAGATGGTTGGTTCAAATAGAATGAAACAGAACATGACGGGCATACTGATAGAAGACGCTCCTTCAAATTCGCCCACCTTACCATAGGTGAGGAAGCATGAGGAACCACCCATAATATCACATAGCACCATATCCCATCTGTTGAAACATCTGATTCATAGAAACTTTGAGCACTTACTAAAGACGAAGAGAAAAGGAAAACTAAATAGATCAAGGGAGCTAAAGTGCCAACAATTAGTCAATGGTAGAGCTACCTTTGGTGTAGGGGATTCAGTAAAATTCCCTTCGTCTTGCACTGTGCAGGAAGGGTAAATTTTTTTTTTTTACATATGTAAAATATTGAATCCCTTGATATTGGTTCATATTTTTGGGTGTGACAGTTTTACATTTTTTTGAATCCCCTCACTCAAATTCCTAGTTATGCCACTGCCATTAGTACATGACAATAGTTTTAAGAGAATAGGAGAAGCAAAGTCCCGACAGCTAAAATTGTACAATTCGATGTTTTTCACCTCAACAAAAGCGTGAAACCAATATGGTAGTATAACTTTATGGTGAACCCATGATTTAAACGTCGTGCCTTTGCCACCCCTTTAATACATATACATATGTTTTCTTTAAATTTTGCTAGGCCGAGCCCGAGACAGTGGGCAAACATTTGCACCATCCATCAGCATATATGCTCAGTCCGCTCTGCTTCACATATCACTACATACATATATGTCTAAAAGTTTCAACGAAAAACTAGAGAACGTATGCACAAATGCTGGCAATTGAGATATATATATAATTTCAAAACAGAAATAGGAAACAAAGCTTCCCTTAACATGAGAAAGTACGAGTAGATTGTTTAAATCATTAAACAAATTGACACTTGGAATAATCCCGCAACAAGAAACTTATACGCAACATTCAAAACCCTAATAAGACGAAATGCTAAACAAAATAGAAGTAAAGATCGGAGCTAGAAGCATATGGAGAAAACGTGAAGCTGGGATATATAATATATATAAATAAAATCTGATGAGATATAAAATTAGTAGATTACCTCCTTTGATAATGTAGAGACCAAAATCGAGAATAGTATAGCAAATATCACAGCCGAGGCCGGTTTTGTCCGGACAATTCACCGTAATTACATAAGGTTCACCAGCCTTCTTCCCTTTCTGAATCACTACGGCGTCGTCTGTCCGCTATCCCATGCCGGAGCTTCTTCCCTTGGCTAGTTTTCAGAATTTGCAGGCAAAAATACTGGAACGTTCAATGATTAGCTGGTCTGGAAATTTCAGGCGAGCAGGTATTCTGTTTCTTTTAGCAGGTAATTCTGTTTTTATTTTATTTATATTTCCTGTCCCCGTGTCTGGTACCTATATTCGGATTCGATTAAATTAGTATTTATGCTGAAAAGTCCCATATTAAAAACAAAGCGATCCCTAACAAAGACGTCAACTTGACGACGGGGGCTCGAACCCAAAAGTTCAGGTAACTCTTGTTGTTTCAGATTATTAAGCGGTCTAGTAGATAATAGTAAGATGTGAACCATTTCAATTTATGTAAATCAAAATTTTATTAACTTGTGTTTAATAAAAGTAAGGGTTAAAGTGTGTCAAAACTTGAGGCTAATAAAATAAGTAACTTCTAATTATGATGAAAAGTAGATAAAAGAGTTTTAAGAATAACTGATCCCTTTTTTCGTAAGAGGGAAAATCGCAGTCGCTGCAAGCTCTACCACAATCTCCCTGTGTAATAGCCTGTAAATTATACAGACGATATAAATAGCCTGTAAATTATACAGACGATATAAATCGCACGAAGTAAGCTCCGTGCGATAGGTTCAACCAGAGGCGGATCTATAATTTAAATGCTATGGGTTTAACTTTTAAGGTTTATAGCATTGGACCCATTATATTTTTAAATTTATGGGTTCATATTCACTATTTTTACAATTTTAATAAATTTTTATATATAAATTTTACATTGCGTCAAAAGTTATGGGTTCAGTTGAACATGTTAGTTGTTCACTACATCCGCCTCTGGACTCAACCCAGAAGCCATTGAGGAGGGGGAAATCGATCGGTCATGGATGATCGCCCTCTAAATCAACTGGGTAACCCGAAGGGTTGAATAACTAATCCTTTCTCTACTGGTTAATTGACTTTTATTTTTGATGAGAAGTTGTAAATAAAAGAATTTTCAAAAGTAATTTGTCTACTTAAAAGAACTTATGCATCTACGTAGTTTTAAATGTAAGAAGGGATAGAAAAATTCGAAAGGATAGAGTGGGTTCTAATCAAATCAAGATCAAGAAAACATCACGAATCAGGTAAGTCTTTTTGAATAAAACATTATGTATGGGTATACCGCAAAAATAAACTAGTTTCATGACCCTAATATTATGTCAAGATTATTTGTTTGTAATTCAAGGAGTAGGTCGTAAAATTCTTACATAGATATGTTGTTTTGAAGTTTTATATAATAATGTAAAATAACCTTAAAATAAAAGAGGTGTTATAAAATAACGACTGTAAAGTAAATAAACTGAAGGCAAGTATATAGAGAGACAGTGACATATTATTCAACTTTCAAACTGATATACATAATGAAGTGAAATCTCCTCTATTTATAGAAGGAAGTTGTTGTGTAAGCTGCTACTGCAAGCTGCTGTATAAGCTGCTTGTAAGTTGTTACTGTAAGTTGTTGTGTAAGCTACTGCAAGTTGCTGTGTAAGCTGCTACTGTACCAGACATAGATAATCTTCTACCGGGGGAATATTTATCTATAACTGAGTACCGAAATGATAAGCTTCTTCAGGAAGCTTATGAACATCCATAATATATATTTATAACACTCCCCCTTAGATGTTCATTAAAAGATAATGTGCCTCATTAAAATCTTACTAGGAAAAATCCCGTGGGAAAAAAAATTCTAGTGAAGGAAAAAGAGTACACATATTTAGTAATACGCATTGCTAGACGCCTTATTAAAAACCTTATAAGGAAAACCTCGTGGGAAAAAACATTATCAAGGGAAAAAGAGTGCATCGCGTATTTTACTCCCCCTGATGAAAATCTTGTTTCAAATATTTGAGTCTCCGCATGCCAATCATGTATACCATCTTCTCAAAAGTTGAAGTTGGCAAAGACTTGGTGAATAAATCTGTCGGATAGTCACTTGAACGGATTTGTTGCACATCAATGTCACCATTTTCCCGAAGATCATGCATGTAGAATAATTTTGGTGAAATGTGCTTCGTTCTATCTCCTTTTATAAATCCTCTCTTCAATTGGGCTATGCATGCAACATTATCTTCGTATAAAATTGTGGGTCTTTTCTCACATTCCAGACCACATTTTTCTCGAATAAAATGAATTATTGATCTCAACCATACGCATTCTGTACTTGCTTCATGAATAGCTATTATCTCAGCATGATTTGAAGAAGTAGCAACAATAGATTGCTTTGTGGAGCGCCATGATATGACAGTACCTCCACATGTAAACACGTACCCGGTTTGAAATCTAGCTTTATGGGGATCAGATAAATAACCTGCATCAGCATAACCAACAAGATTTGCACTATCATTGTTAGCATAAAACAAACCCATATCAAGAGTTCCCTTTAAATATCGCAATATATGCTTAATCCCGTTCCAGTGTCTCTGTGTAGGAGAAGAACTATATCTTGCTAGTAAATTAACAGAAAATGATATGTCAGGCCTAGTAGCATTAGCAATATACATTAGTGCACCAATTGCGCTGAGATAGGGTACTTCGGGACCAAGGAGTTCCTCATTTTTTTCCGGAGGTCGGAACAAATCCTTATTCACTTCAAGTGATCGAACAACCATTGGTGTACTCAATGGGTGCGCTTTGTCCATGTAAAAGCGTTTTAAGACTCTTTCTGTATAGGCAGATTGATGGATAAAGATCCCGTCTGCTAAATGTTCAATTTGCAGACCAAGAAAAAGTTTTGTCTTTCCAAGATCTTTCATCTCATATTCTTTCTTAAGATATTCAATTGTCTTTTGGAGCTCTTCTGAAGTTCCAACAAGATTTATGTCATCAACATAAACAACAAGTATAACAAATTCTGAAGCCATTTTCTTTATAAAAATACATGGACAAATAACATCATTTGTGTAACCTTTTTTCAGCAAATATTCACCGAGGCGATTATACCACATGCGCCCAGATTACTTTAAACCGTACAATGAACTTTGCAATCCGATTGAGTACATTTCCTCATATTTTGAATATGCTTCAGGCATTTTAAATCCTTCAGGGATTTTCATGTAAATTTCATTATCAAGTGAACCGTACAGATAAGTTGTAACCACATCCATAAGATGTATTTCAATCCTTTCACGTAAGGCTAAACTGATGAGATATCGAAATGTTATGGCATCCATGACGGGTGAATATGTTTCTTCATAATCGACTCCAGGTCGTTGTGATAATCCTTGTATCTTTCAACTTCATCTTTATCATTCCTTTTCCGCACAAAAATCCATTTATGACCAATTGGCTTTACACCAGCAGGTGTTTGGACTACTGGTCCAAAGACCTCTCTTTTAGCAAGTGACTTCAATTCCGATTGAATTGCCTCTTGCCATTTTGGCCAATCAGATCTTTATCGACATTCTTCGATAGATCGGGGTTCAAGATCTTCACTATCTTGCATAATGTTAGTGCAACATTATATGCAAAAATATTATCCACCACTATTTCAGATCGATTAAAAAATTCCATCACCAGTAGAACTTATTAAAAGTTCCTCACTCACTTGAGTCTCGGGTTCATTGATTTCTTCAGGAATCTCAGAACAAACCATATCTTTGGTCTCTTCAGGAGATCCCTTCATAGTATTATTTTGATCATTTGTCGATTTTCTTTTTCTAGGATTTCAATCCTTAGAACCCAAAGCCATACCACGCTTCAGGCGTGCTTTGGGTTTACTAGTTATCATGCTAGTAGATGGTCCTGTTGGGACATCAATTCAGATAGGCACATTCTCTGCAGGGATATGTGACTTAGTTATCCTTTTCAAATCAGTAAATGCGTCTGGCATTTGATTTGCTATATTCTGTAAATAGATGATCTTCTGGACCTCCTGATTACATATAGGGGTACATGGATCAAAATGAGATAATGATGAAAAATTCCACACAATTTCTTTTTTTATTTCCTTTTTCTCTCCCCCTAATTGTGGGAAATTTGTTTCATCAAATCGGCAATCTACAAACCGAGCGGTAAATAAATCTCCCGTCAATGGTTCAAGATAGCGAATAATAGAGGGTGATTCAAACTCAATATATATTTCTAACCTTCTCTGTAGGCACATCTTACTACGTTGTGGTGGTTCTACTGGCACATATACATCGCATCCAAAAATTCGTAGATGGGAAATATTTGGTTCATGACCAAAAACTAATTGTGACGGAGAATATCTATTATAATGTGTCGGTCTGAGACGAATAAGTGATGTTGCATGCAAGATAGCATGGCCCCAAACTGTAGAGGGCAATTTTGTTTTCATAAGTAGTGGTCTCGCAATAAGTTGCAGGCGTTTAATAAATGAATCTGCAAGGCCATTTTGAGTATGAACATAAGCTACAGGATGTTCAACTTTTATCCCAATTGATAGACAATAATCATCAAAAGCTTGAGATGAAAATTCTCCAGCATTATCAATGCGAATAGCCTTTATAGGATAATCTGGGAATTGTGCCCTTAATCGGATTAGTTGGGCTAATAACTTTGCAAACGCCAGGTTGTGAGATGATAGTAGACACACATGAGACCGTCTTGAAGATGCATCTATTAGGACCATAAAATATCTAAACAACCCACTTGGTGGGTGAATAGGTCCACATATATCCCCATGTATACGCTCTAAAAAGGCAGGGGATTCCATGCCAACCTTCATTGGTGATAGTCTAGTGATCATTTTTCCTTGATAACAAGCATCACAAGAAAATTCATCATTTGTAAGAATCTTCAGGTTCTTTAGTGGATGTCCACTTGAATTTTCAATAATTCGTCTAATCATTAATGATCCAGGATGGCCCAAACGGCCATGCCAAAGCACAAAAGTATTTAAATCAGTAAACTTCTGGTTTACGATAGAGTGTGATTCAACTGTACTGATATTTGAATAGTATAAGCCAGAAGATAAAGTTGGTAACTTTTCTACAATGCATTTCTGGCCAGAAATATTCTTTGTAATAAAAAGATATTCCACGTTCGTTTCATCTATTGTCTCAACATAATACCAATTTCGGCGGATATCTATAAAACTCAACAACTTTCTTCGGGACTTGGAGGAGAACAATGCATTGTCTATAATAAGTTTTGTTCCCTTAGAGAGAAATACAATCGCTCGTCCGGAACCTTCAATCAAACTTATATTACCAGAAATTGTAGAAATATTTGCTTTTTCCATATGCAAATAAGAAAAGTATTTCTGATCTTTGAATATGGCATGAGTTATTCCACTATCAATTATNATTTGCTTCAGCATTTTTCTGTCTTCTTTAGGGAGGCTTGATAAAGCTCAACCAGGTGCTTTGGTGTACGACAGGTACGTGACCAGTGCCCTTTTCCTCCACATTTATAGCATGCATTTTCTGCATTTGTTGTTTGCACTGCTTCATGCTTTTGTTCCTTCCTTTTCCAATGTTGGTGGTTAGGAGGGTTTTTTGGAGCATTATTATTACCATGATTAGATTTTCTTTCCCGACCACGTCCATGACCACGACCTCTTCCACGCTTAGCTTGGTGGAAGTTCGTCTCATTCACTTCAGGGAATGGACAAGAACCAGTTGATCGGCTTTCATGGTTTTTCATTAATAGCCCATTATGTTGCTCGGCTACAAGAAGATGTGAGATAAGTTCAGAATACTTTTTGAATCCCATCTCTCGATATTGCTGCTGCAGGAGCATATTCGAGGCATGAAAAGTGGTGAAAGTTTTCTCCAACATATCATGATCAGTAATATTATCACCACATAATTTCAATTGGGAAATAATCCTGAACATAGCAGAATTATACTCACTGATAGATTTAAAATCTTGTAGCCTTAAATGAGTCTAGTCAAAACGTGCATGTGGAAGAACGACCATCTTCAGGTGGTCATATCTATCTTTTAAATTATTTCACAGTATGACTGAATCTTTAACAGTAAGATATTCCATTTTCAGGCCCTCATTAAGGTGATGGCGTAGTAATATCCGTAGACATATAAAATTTATTGGGTCTAATCCATACAAAATTTGGATTAAATTCAATTGGGTTAAATAATTAATTTGGGCCTTGCAAGTTAAATTAGTCCATTTTATTATTTTCAAGTCCAGTGTTCTCTTCATCTTAAGGCCCAGACTCATACCATGTGTCAAGTGACATGGCATGTCCATTCAAATCCAAATCCAATAAGATGATGACATGTGTTAAATGATGTGGCAATCCAAGTCAAAAAGCAAGAACCAACCACAAGTCGCCAAGTGGCTAAAATGACATGGGCCAATCAGAATCAAGCAAGAGAGTTCTTATGTAACTTGACTGTCCATCCTCTACAACTATAAATAGAGGGGTTACATAACTCTCAAGGGACATTCAGAGTTGGATAAGAACACTCCGAAATTGGTGAAGGCATCCACAAACAGAGAGATCAATCATCAAGTGCTTAGTTCTTCACCAAAAGAGTGATCAACGAATTTCTTCCCGGAGATCAACCCGTAACAACAAAGTGATGCTCGACGTTCTTGGAGATTAAATACATCACAAGGAGGTCCGCATCATCCTACATTCGAGAAAGACGCTTCTCAAGCCCTCGAATCACGGAAAATTTTAGAGAGGAGAATCAAGGGATACATAGAATTGTACTCACAAATATTATCAATAAAATCTCTTTTTCTTCATATTATTTTTGTTGCAGTTTAGTTTTCGTACTACGAAAATTTGTTGCGGACAAATTTTGGCACGCCCAGTGGGACCAATTCTGCTCTTCATCTCTCTTTCTTGCAAGTTGAAAATTACAAACTTCAGATCTACTGCTATAATGGCCTTCCGCAAGTGTGATGTTTCATGCAAAGATGCTATTGATGTCGCGTCTGCTGAGCTCAATCATGTTGGCCCAATCACTCGAAGCAAGTTCAAGGATAGTGGCTTAGATGGAACTGAATACTTCGCCTCCTTGGAGATGGCAAGGAAGAGCAGATCTCACGCGACGTATGCAACCGCAATCTTTGGGGGCAACACCTCATTCTCGCTATTTGACGAATTTTCTCAAACAACCTCCAACCTTGGGAAATTTGAGGATTTGGTGGATTCTCCAGTTTCAACGAAATTCAACGCCTTAATGACCGGAGTAACTAACATGGATGAGAAGTTTTACATGATGGAACAGACTATTGAAGTCTTGAAGAAATCTATTGAAGATAAAGACCTTCAAACCGGTCACCTCATGAACAAATTGGAGGTCTATGCACCTAGGGAGTCGATCCACGTCGCTCCTCGTTCACCTGACTCCACCTTGCAAAAAACGGCTAATTGAGGAATCACTTGCCAAGTTCAACATTCAAAAGGAAAAGCAATCCATTTCAGTTGCAGCGTTATCTGTCCAACAATTGCAAGACATGATAACAAACACCATCAGAGCTTAATATGGAGGACCATCACAAAGTTCGTTGTACTATTCTAAGCCTTATACTAAGAGGATTGATTGTCTAACCATGCCAACCAATTATCAACCACCAAAGCTGCATCAATTTGATGGCAAAGGGAACCCAAGGCAGCATATCACCCACTTTGTCGAGACTTGTAGCAATGCTGGAACGCGTGGTGCCTTTTGGTAAAACAATTTGTTCGTTCTCTAAAAGGAAACGCATTTGACTGGTATACTGACTTGGAGCCCGAATCCATTGATAGCTGGAGCAACTGGAGAAGGAATTCCTCAATCGTTTTTACAGTACCCGAAGAACTGTAAGCATGATAGAGTTGACAGGAACCAAGCAATGGAAGGACGATCCCGTGGTGGATTACATCAATCGTTGGAGGGCATTAAGTTTGGATTGCAAGGATCGGCATTCAGAAATATCTGTTGTGGAGATGTACATTCAGGGAATGCACTGGGGCCTTTTGTACATCCTACAAGGGATCAAACCGCGAACTTTTGAAGAACTTGCAACGCGAGATCACGACATGGAGTTAAGCATCGCAAACCATGGAAAGGCATATCCATTTGTTGATCATAAGGAGTTCAAGAAACATGTTGCATCAAAGAACCAAACCAAAGAATCTATGGCGGTGAAAGCAACTTCTGTGAAAGTCACGACTAAGCAAAAGGTCAAGGAGGATAAGACCCCGAGTCAATATCCCAAAGAGGAGAAATGTCGTCCAACCTTGAAGGAATTGGAGGCGAAGGTTTATCCATTTCCAAATTCAAACGTACCCACAATCCTCGATGAATTGTAAGCCAAAAGAGTCATTGATCTCCCTAAGTCAAAAAGGCCTGAGGAAATTGGTAAAGTTGGCGATCCAAAATACTGCAAGTTTCATCGCGTCATTAGCCACCCTACAGAGAAATTCTTCGTCCTAAAGAAGAAAATCATGGCTCTTGTAAGTGAAGGAAAAATCATCATATACATGGATGAAAAAGCAGAAGCGAATCATGCAAGTATCGCGCTCAAAGAAAAGAAGTGTTCAAGGTTGCAGAACGCGTCAGGCACTGCCTTCTTATAATTTGGAAGTTTCGAGCCCGTTTAAGTTTATCGTCCAAGAAAAACTCTTGAGGGTTCACTAGAGCTGGACACTCAGTCCAAAGACAAAGACGATGAGGGTTGGACTCTAGTCACTCATAAAAAACGAAGACATCAAGGATTTTTAAAGCTACCACTTCCTAAGCTAGGAGCAAAAATAAGCAATGTGGATAAGCTACAACCACCAAGAATTATCAAATCTTCTATTAGCAAGAAGATTAACGGTGCCCTATCGCCGAAGTTCCGAAAGCCCATCACATCGCATGAATTCTTTCTTGGAAAATTCCTTCATGGATGTCACGTTAGTGCAACTCATGTAGTTTCTAGTGCAGACGAAACAAAGGAAAGCAACGATGAGCTTGCTCCCGTGAAAACATATGAACATTATGATAACGGAAAAGTTGTCACATGTTGTGCAACAATCTCCTTCACAGACGATAACTTGTTGTTGGGGTCTAGACCACATAACAGACCTTTGTTTGTTGTAGGGTCCACTCGGGAACAACATCTCAATCGCATACTTGTTGATGATGGTTCAGCTGTCAACATCATGCCAAAGATGGTGCTAAAAAAGCTTGGGATCTCTATCGATGAGCTATCCAAAAGTAACCTAACCATCCAAGGTTTCAATCAAGGAGGACAACGAGCCATATGTATGAACTGCGTGGGATTATCCATTGGCGAGATGAAATCAAACACCCCGATTCACATCATAGATGATAAAACATCATACAACCTATTGCTTGGACGTCCTTGGATTCACGAGAATGGAGTGGTATCGTCTACTTTGCATCAATGTCTGAAGTACATAACGGATGGAGAAATAGTCAAAATTGATGCAGACATCAATCCTTTCACTAAGACGGAGTCATACTTTGCAGATGCAAAATTCTACCTAGATTCTTGTGAACCGAGCGTGGATAAACCATCATCAGTCGACGAAGTTGATGTAAAGTCAAAAGAAGAAAATGAGGCTCAATGGACTACCACCAAGCTGCCTAAGAATAAAACTGAAGAAGTCTCCATTAAGTTGTCATCATCTGAAGGTGACAAACGGACATAAACCGATAAGAAGCATCTAGTTTTTCGCTATGTTCCGTGTGAGCCTCGAAAGAAAGGGGAACCTTTGCTACAGGAATGTCGCAAATGAGTCACAAAGATATCCAACATTTGAAGGAGCATATGACTGTCCCAGTTGCAAAAATCCCATATATGACTTGTGAGTCTACTAAAGGCAATATCCAAATTGATAAAATGAAAGAGCACTATGATCCTAAGGCCTTCATACTGCTTGAAAAGTCTGGTTATGATTTCTCCAATCCATCAAGACTAGGAGAACTCAAAGACGAAGTCACTGGTGAAAAGATACATGGGCTCAATAAGTCCCCAATGAAGTTGAGAAAACAAGGGCATTACGTCGCCACTCCAAAGTTTGGGTTGGGATTCAGTTTGGTAGAGCCTCTCATAATTTCATCTAAGAGAAACAAAGAGATAGCTTCATCACAACACACCTCGATAGAGGAGATGGAGGAATTTAAGGTCAAGAAAACAAAGCAACGAACTTCTGTTTTTTATCGCATTGGAGGCTTAACCGCTCGGGTCTCGGCGTTTGAAAGGCTAAGTCACAAAGGTGAACATGTATCTTCCAAACATCGAAAGAAAGTTTACACTACCTCCAAAACCTCTGTCTTTTGTTGCTTGGGAACCACAAGGAAGTCACCATCTAGAAATATACTGGCAAAACATAAGGATCAAGTCCACGAGGAGTGGGATCATTTTGAAGTTGTTACTGACAAAGAAATCTGTAGTGCTATGAAGAGGAAGTCTATTTTGTCAATATCCATAGATGGTCCACTGAAGGTTCAAAGAAGAACCATTGTTTACACTTTCCATCCTCGTAAAAAATCAGAGAAAGAGAAAGAAGCCATGTAGGTCGTCCAAGGAAGTCAAATCGAAAAGTTAGACGTTGTGGAAGCATCCTATCACATAATTATAGAAGATAGCCCATGCCTTGACATTGATGATGAAGTACACGAGGCTCCCCCTCAACTAGAAGATGGCGGGCAATCAACTGTGGATGAGCTTAAGGAACTCAAATTAGGCACTCCAGAAGATCCACGCCCCACCTTCATTAGTGCTCTTCATACGCCTCAAGAGGAGGAGGAATACTCCAAGTTATTGAGCGAATACAAAGATGTCTTCACTTGGTCATATAAAGAACGGAGAAGGGTCAAAAATACCTTTCTACTATTGAATATTATTTATACTTACCCTTCGTTATACTATTTGGTCTGATTTGTCCCTGCCGTCTTACTATTAAACATATTCACCCCTCAGTTTAACGGAGGGGACACGTGGCGGCCTTCTAAGCATATTTAACCCTCCAACCCATCCATAGTGATTACCTAATATCCATAGCCTTAAACTCGACCCATTTGAAGACTTAAATAACGAAACCCTCCTCATTTCTCTATATCTCATCTCCTTCTTCCAAAACTAAGTGCTTACAAATTTCTTAAGAAATGTATCTTTTCGTCTTAGAGAATTAGGCTAAAAAATTATTCAACATTTCCCCGTCTATTGTCTTGATATCCAAATCATAAACAACCAAAAAATATTAGAAAATTCCAAAAGAAAAAAATTCATTCCTTCTCTATTGGGTTTTCAAATATGCTCGTAAAAGGACTTGTTATATTCGAAGTTGAAAATGTTGCTTGAGAATTGATTCGGAGTAGTTGTTGAGCTGAAAACTTTATTACACAATGATTTTGAAAGAGATCGGAGGCAAAAATTTTGAACTCTTAGTTGTTCGAGTTCATCTTTCCCCTCCTTGACTCTGAAATTTTTCAAGTTAAAAGTCACGGGTGCGACTATTGGATGCTAGAAAATCCGAATTGGTTTGATTGTTTAAACCTGCTCTATTGTGCTAGCAACTGATTTGAATAGATGGGTAAAAGAAATTGAACTCCTACTGCTGGGTTGTTAAGTTATCGGAAGTTGGAAAAACAGTTAGTCGAAATATTGAATTATTCTATTGATATTATTGTTAATAATTAAGCTTGAATTGTTAATACACTGCTGAAACTTCGATTGAGGAAGAAGAATCTATATATAGCTGAACGTATGAGAGCTTGGCTAAAAGAATTCATTTCGAAGCTTCAAGCGTCTTTGTCCATGTGGGCCTTTGAATCTAAAATTCGACATTGTTCCGGCTGTTTGGAGTTCGAAAAATTTGATATAATATGATATTTGTGTGTACCTAACGATTATCTACTGAATTAAGTTGAAAATTAAAGGGGAAAAGGCAAGAACTTCCCACTACTTTACAACTTTTAGCTCGTGTTTTTCGGTGCTACTTGTAACCATAAAATGATTACTTGGTGTTAGTTATTTGGGACAAAGCTTAGCCATTTCAGCATTCTTATTGTCATGGAGGAAGGAGCTCCCATGGTGACGGAGATGATATATAGAGAAAGAGAGGAGCGTTTAGTAACTTAGGTCTTGGAATGGGTCGGGTTTAAGGCTATGCGTATTAGGTAATTAATATGGATAATGGGTTGGGGTTAAATATGCTTAGAAGACTGTCACGTGTCCCCTCCGTTAACCGAGGGGTAAATATGTTTAATAGTAAGACGGTAGGGACAAATCAGACTAAATAGTATAACGGAGGGTAAGTATAAACAATATTCAATAGTAGAAGGGTATTTTTTACCCTTCTCCGTATAAAGAAATGTCTGGTCTTAGTCCTAAGGTAGTCGTTCATCATTTAGGGATCAAAAGTGGAGCACGCCCTGTGAAGCAGTCACAACGCATGTTTCGACCCGAGATAGTACCACAAATCGAAGTCGAGGTCAACAAGCTCATTGAGGCGGGATTTATTCGAGAGGTGAAGTACCCATCATGGATATCGAATATTGTACATGTCAAGAAAAAGAATGGTCAAATACGTGTTTGTGTTGACTTTCGAGACCTAAACAAGGCATGTCCGAAAGGTGACTTTCCGCTACCAATCATTGAACTCATGGTTGATGCTACAACAGGGCATGAAGTTATGTCATTCATGGATGGGTCCTCTGGATACAATCAAATCAGAATGTCTCCAAAAGATGAAGAGTGTACTGCTTTCCGAACTCCAAAGGGGATATACTGCTACAAAGTGATGCCCTTCGGTCTGAAGAATGTCGGTGCCATACCAACGCGCGATGCAAAACATCTTTGACGACATGCTTCATATAAGGGTTGAATGCTACATCGATGACTTGGTGGTGAAGACGAAGAGTAGACGTGACCACCTTGAAGACCTTCGAATTGTTTTTGAAAGGTTAAGAAAATTCGACTTGAAGATGAATCCACTCAAGTGTGCATTTGGAGTTACATCGGGAAAGTTTCTTGGCTTCATTGTGAGTCATCGTGGAATTGAAGTCGATCCCGCAAAGATTGACGCCATTTAAAAAATGCC
Organism: Nicotiana undulata; assembly: GCA_005239495.1. NCBI lineage: Eukaryota > Viridiplantae > Streptophyta > Magnoliopsida > Solanales > Solanaceae > Nicotiana > Nicotiana undulata. The sequence continues at coordinate 4,077 of ML254554.1, read as the reverse complement.
CGAGCCGAAGAACTTGAGGGAGCTTCGAAGTCTCCAAGGAAACTTAGCATTCATCCGGAGGTTCATCTCTAATCTGGCGGGATCAATCATCTATTGAGGAAGAATATCCCTTTTCATTGGGATCAGTCATGTCAAAATGCTTTTGAAAGCATCAAAAGATACTTGTTGAATCCACCTGTGTTAGGGGCGCCAACGCTTGGGAAGTCATTGATACTCTACATCGCGGCACAAGAACGTTCACTTAGAGCAGTACTTGCTCAGGAAAATGAGGAAGGAAAGGAACAAGCCTTGTACTACCTCAGTCGAACTCTGTTAGGAGCTGAGTTGAGCTATACGCCTGTTGAGAAAATATGTTTAGCGTTACTTTATGCGATAAAGAAGCTAAGGCATTATTTTGAAGCATACACTATCAAACTCATCTCTCGAGCAGATCCCGTGAAGCTCGTGATGACTCGACCCATTCTTTCTGGACGCCTTGCAAGATGGTCCATATTGTTTAACCAATATGAGATCACATACACACCTCAAAAGGCTGTGAAAGGACGGGCACTAGCCAATTTTCTAGTTTATCACCCTCTTCCGACAGAATGGGAGATTATTGATGAGCTTCAAGATGAAGACGTTTTGTTCATTGAGGAATTGCCACCATGGACGATGTTCTTTGATGGGTCTGCACGTCGTAATGGTGCGGGGGCAGGAGTTGTGTTGATCTCTCCAGAAAGACAAATTTTTCCATTCTCCTTTGTTTTAGGCGAAACACGTTCCAACAATGCCGCAGAGTACCAAGCTTTGATCGTCGGTCTCGAGATGACATTAGACATGAAGATTTTACAATTGGAGATCTACGGCGATTCTAAGTTGATCATCAACCAACTGTTGGGGAGTTACGAGGTAAAAAAGGAAGAACTCTTGCCATACCACCAATATGCTTCTTGTTTACTCGAAAGATTCGACCAAGTGTTCTTAAACCAAGTCCCAAGAGAAGAAAATCACATGGTTGATGCTTTGGCTAACTTGGCCACGACGATGGCACTTGGAGAGAATGCATCAACAAAGGTACATATGTGACATCGATGGGTCATTCCTAGACTTCTTGATCTTCAAATCAACGAAAGTCATCATATGTTTGTTCGGGTGATTGATGAAGAAGATTGGAGGCAACCGTTGATAGAATACCTTGAACACGGAAAGTTACCCAACGGAAAATTTCTGAAGCAGTACTTCCCATGAAAGTCACATGACGCTCCTCGACGTACGAGCCTAAACTGCAAGTCATGACACTCCTTGATGCATGAGCCTAAACTGCACGTTGCTACACTCCTGGCCCGCATGAGTATAAACTTTGTACGGCCAAAAGAAAAGTCCGCTAGTTTGAAAACCTCGCGAGAGGTGGCCTAGGCAAAAATTAGGACATAAAAAATAAAATATAAAAAGAACTCACCCCTCTGAACTATGTCATGACTTGATCGGTTGATCCTCTTCACCGAGGTACGTAGGCAGCTTAGAGTTCCATTCTAAGTTCAGTCCCACTGGGCGTGCCAAAATTTGCTCGCAACAAATTTTCGTAGTACAAAAAATAAACTGCAACAAAAATAATATGAAGAAAAAGAGATTTTGTTGATAAATATTTGTGAATACAATTCTATGTATCCCTTGATTCTCCTCTATAAAATTCTCCGTGATTCAATGAAATTTAATAACACGGCAGAAGCAAAGGACTAACATAGGTAAATCAAAATTCAAGTTTTTTCGGTTTCCCAAAAATAGAAGGAGCTGAACAGTGTACGTCTTGAACCACTACTAGTTACTGCTGATTACATGTTTTTTTTTAATAGAAATTTGAACGCGGTCAAATATTTCTTTTATATATATAGGAAGCTAGCTCATGCTAAACATGGAGCTAGGTTTATACTAGAATTGATAAAATATGTAGTGGACTGTGGAGTCATATAGCCTGTTTGGTCTATTTTATTTTATTTTAATCAAAAGTGTTTTGTGTGGCCTATCTTTTGGGAGGAAAAGATATTTTGGAGAAGCAGAAGCAATTTTTGAGAATGCAGAAAAATATATCTTTTCCACAAAAGCAATTTTCTGAGAAGCACTTTTGAGAAAAATACACTTGGAAGCAATTTCCATAAGTTTGACCAAACACTATTTCTGCTGAAGTGCTTTTCAAATTAACTAGTCAAACACAAACCGATTCTCACAAAAAATAGGTTTATGCACAAAATAAACAGATTTTAAAAGCTTAGCCAAATAGGCTATTAATCTGTTACGGATTTGAGGCAAATCGCAGGGTGCAAGTTTGGCTGTGTTCAATATGTTGGAATTGGCGTAATGGTTGACGTTGTAGATTATGCAAACATCAAGCTTTCTGAAATTCAGTTCCAATTGAACGAACCAGCAACATGAGTGTTCATCCTAATAGACCACTAAACTTTATTGGGTAAAAATCCTATTAGATTACCCAAAAAACATAGAACTATTTTTGAAGAACCGATATTCAACATGACAAATAGCCTTCAGGATAAACATCACGCTAGCCATACTGCAGTTCATTTTTCATTTTCTTGAAGACAATTTTTTCCCACTATGAACAAAACACAGAACACTAACATCTGGTGTTACAAATGCACACAATGGCACAAATTTCATCAACCATATATACAAATATATTGAGAGAACGTACAGCCAATGCAGGCTAGCCAAACTAGTTCATGCAGATCTTCCAACTGAGTCAACTACCCTTCTTTTGGATCTTCAGTGACTTATATCAATTCATGTGAATAAAGGATCACAGTTTTGGTCAATTCAGTAGGACATGGTACTCCTTCGACACGAACATATAGCAGTAATCAGATGTTTGATTGAATCCTTTTCATGCTCACTGATGAATTATATCACCATGTACAGAACAAAAATCAGGAATTCAAGAGAAAGTAATGTAAGCCCTATGCACTTTTGTTGTCAAGTACACAGCAGAAAAGATTTGGGTAACTTTTATGGCAATATAGTCCCTGAAGCAAAAAGTATTAGGTTCAATTTTCAACTAATAGTTAAAAAGGAATTAAGTGTTGCTTTTAGCAAAGACAGCATAACTTGAGAGCACAAGTTAACAAAGAATACATTACTGAATAAAAGAATCTCAATACCATTTATATACCAGCTAGGAAAACCTCAGATCTTCTATCTCTTGTGTTACTGTTTCAGTAGTATATTTTTGAGTATTGCATTCAACAATAAGATAATATGTCAGTTCCGAAAGGTTCACCAACCACTGAAAGCAATGTAGTCAGCTTTTCCACAATACCTCTATGATGGAGGAATTCTGTCATTTTAGCAGCTTCATATAATTGTGATATACTATTACTATCTTTTGTCTTTTTTAAGTTAAACAGAAATTAAAAGAATAACTAATTAAGATGTAAAAGCTGATAAGTCGGCAATAATGATAGGTACCTTATACTGACGAGTCAGTTGGTGAGCTGAGCTTTCTCATGTGGGGGTGAGCACGGATAGCCTGTTGCAAGTAAAGTAATCGTTTGCAGTTGTTTACATCAAAAGAGATCGAAAAAACTAAGGAACTCAACATATCTTCACGTTCAAAGTGCAAGAGAGCTTGATGTAAAAGAGATGGCAAAAACGAAGGAACTCAACATATCTTCACGTTCAAAGTGCAAGAGAGCTTGATGAAGCTGGAGTTTAACTTCTCAAAAATCAAACATTTATACAAATTTGGAAAAAGAAAACTGTTGGTTATCGCACAAGTTTATTCGATATCAAGTTCGAAAATGGATTGATGGAAATCCCTTGTTTAGAAGCCATCGATGCAATGGAGACCATCTTGAGAAATCTTTCACGGAGTATACATGTCTCATGGATCGTCTTATCAACTCAGACAAAAATGTGAATTTAATGATGATTCGGTGCAGACGAAGCAAATCACATATTTGTCTGAGTTGATAAGTCGATATTAGAAACATTTGGGACGTAAATTACACGAGTGTTGCACATATAAGTTGTGAACTTTCTCTAAGATAAATTTCCAGCAAACAAGGAATTCCATCAAAGCATTAT
>ML254553.1:27149-44563 GCA_005239495.1 Nicotiana undulata | reverse complement strand
GAAGAATGCTTTGAAATAAATAATTAGGCTATGGGTTTGATTTATTGAGCCATTATTGAAATATTTGGGTTGATTATGTATATATAATACCGTTCCGGAGTCAGATTCTAAAGGAAAGGTTGTGATTGAGGCTTAACTTGCATTTTTGGAACCGAGGTAAGTGTTTGGCCTAACCTCAGCTTGAGGGATTAGGTATAGAGTCTTATTTACTATGTGTAACTCATGTCCAATGTATAGGCGTGGTGACGAGTGCCTATATGTTGCGGTCAAGCATGCCCGTGAGTCAATTGTGATGAAACTTACTGTGTTCTTAATATTCCCCGTACTATGAGTAATTGGTGAATTAGTAGTGATACCTTGATGTTGTTTCATGACGTGGGGAGTTATTGAGTTATTTGTTTCAGTTGAGGCTTACACTGTGAAATTGTATTTCTGATGCGAGGTTGGTTATAGCTGAGACCCTTGTCGGGCATTTGTTGAGTTTGTAATTGATGATTTCTCCTTGCCGGGACAATAGAATTTTATTGAGCATTTCCATGCACTTGAGACTTCTTAATGCTGACTTTCACATTATATTGTTGTTTTGTTTTATTATTTGTCGCACGAGGGGACATCCCGTGCCGAGTGTTATTATATACGCACGAGGGGACATTCCGTGCCGAGTGATTGTGAGGTTATGCACGAGGGGACATTCCGTGCCGAGTGTTATTATATATACGCACGAGGGGACATTTTGTGCCGAGTGTTATTATATACACACGAGGGGACATTCCGTGTCGAGTGATTGTGAGGTTATGCACGAGGGGACATTCCGTGCCTTATGTTGTTCATTATCTGTTTGAGAAGTTAAATTCATGCCTTTATCTTTACATTTTAGTTATTACCCTGTTCTACCGTGCTAGAATTTTGCTGCCCCTTTTGGCCCAGCATGTTCTCCCCGTATCTGTCATACTTGCTTATTTCCGTCGACATTTTTCCTGTTAGTATATAGAATTGCACAGGTACATATATTGTTGTCGGTCATAGCCTCGTCACTACTTCGCCGAGGTTAGGCTCGGCACTTACTCAGTACATGGGGTCGGTTGTACTGATGCTACACCTGCACTTATTTATGTTGTGCAGACTACGCAGCCGGACCCGGTGATCACTGACGGTCGGAGCATCTCATCGTTCATATAGGAGNTGTACTTATTTTCAGACCTTTGTTTTAGTAATCTCTTAGACAGTTCGTGAGTATGTGACACCAGTTCTGGGATTTGTATATGGGTTTTATTTCGAAATTGCTATGTTATATTTTGGTTATTTGTTAACCTTCACATTGTGGGCCATCTATGCCTTAGTTATCTTGTTCGCTTTAGTTGTCAATGAGTTTTATTTAGTTCAAACGTTGGCTTGTCTAGCGGGTTCAACATTAGACGCAGTCATGGCCCGAAGGTGGGATTTCGGGTCGTGACACCTATACCACTTCTATCTTCTTTAGCACCCCCAGGATCCTCCAGCAAATTGTTCTCCTCAATAGTTGTATCAGGAAGCATTTTTGAACTACCTCTAACTACATGGGACCTCTGTATCTGCACACTTTGTTTCTCCCTTTCTTGTACATCTGGAGCCTCAATTAGTTGTTGATTATCATTGTGTGTTGTCCCAGCTTTTATCGCTTGTCTATTAATATTGTCTTCTTTTTCACCATATTGGTCATCTTCAACTGCATCTTGACCCTCACTGTCTTCCTCATCTCCCATTAGTTCACCCTCCTCTGAATCCTCTTCATTTTGTTCACTCCATAATTTGCCTTCACCTAATTGCATTTTTTCAGAGATCTTTTCCAAAGCAGTTGTATGAAGTGAGTCTTGAGAACGGATTTCCTGGCATGATGTATTGGTAACAACTACATTATCACCAAACGTTCTTTGCACCCATAGTGAGGTAGATTCCTTATTTACTAGCCCATTGTCCTTAATTTTGTCACTTAAGCAACCTTTAAAACCTTCCTTAGACACCCCAGCCCCAAGAGACATAGGATTAAATTGTGGTGCTGCTGCATTAAGAGTTTTCCCACAAGTACCTGGGCTGTCTGAAGGGCCTCGATTATTGCCATATTCTATGACTACCAACTGATTTTTGGCCGCATTCCTATTTTTGTGCACCACCACAGCTTTGTTAGTATCTTGTATATGTTTCTGCACCATAGAATTGTTTTCATTCCCAGTTTCCTCACCTTCCAAAACTGCAAATTGGTTTTCCACTTGAACCTGCTGCCTATCACTTTGATTAACTAGAACTATTTCCTTTCCAGTAATTCCTTGAGCCTCTTTTTGATTAATAATCTTCTTAGTATGATTATCTCGAACCTCTTTCCATTGATCCTTACCATTACTAATGACATTGCCTACCACTTTCCCACTCGACAAAATCATCAAATGCCCCTGTTGATTTAAATTATCTGATCCAGTAGCCAATTCACCTTGTTTATTAATTTCATTCTCAGCTTGTTGCACATCAGTCCTGCTCTCCATTAAATCTGGATGAATCCTCCAACACTCAATCATCTAATGGCCTTGTAATTTGCATTCTCTACAATACTTTGGTAGGTAATCATATTTAATGGTCACCTATTCAGTCTGCACCACTCTAGTCACCTCATTCTCTATGTCCATTCGCACCTTCTTAGGTAAGTCATTTAACAGATCAACAAGAACCTTTACTCGCACACAACTCGCCCTTGTTTTATTAATCGTAGCCATGTCGAGATGAAGTGGCTTACCCACAGCTGCTGCTAAAGAGAATAAACACTCCTTAACGGAAAAAATTGGCAATAAATTTGGGAACGAAATCCATGCCATCACCTTTGACGTTTCCTCCCCAGCCTTGAATTTTGCGTCGTATATCAAAGTTCTCAATTGGTATTCAGGACCTGCCTTGTCCTTCACGTAGTAAACACTCTTCGACGTAAATTCAATAAAATCTTGCGATAATGTCAATCGTATTAACACATGTCTGTCGCGAAGGAATCCAATATTACATTCACCTTTAATTCCACATTGAAGCGGCACAATTCGACGTAATTCATTAAGCTCCGGCCATCCAAACGAAAATTTGCAAACTACTGCGTATTGAAAACCTTCGATCATGTTCATTCTATCAACCTCTGCTTCTGTGAATTTCACCATGGGTTGTCCTTGTAACAACACTGGTCGACGCATGGTAATTGGCTCAACTGGACACTATTTTGATGTGGATCCCTGGGCAGTTGCATTGACCGCTGCTGGTTTTAATAGGTTTGAGTAATCTAATGGCTTGGGTATTGGTGTATGGTTGTTTGGGATAGTAGGGGACGCTTGGGAAGGCTGTCCAGCCATGGGAGGAGGCTGGTCGCCGGCCGGCGAAGCCATTAAAGGCTGTGGGAAGGCAGCACTATTTTCTTCTCAATATCGCCTAATCGCCAGACTAGGTTTAGGGTTCCTCTCCTAATGTTGTTAAAAAGAGTTCTTGAACATTGTCTATTTAATTCGTGTTATTTTTTCCTTTAGCTGATACTGGCCTTATTTGAATCCTTGATTCCCTCGGATTAGTATCCTTCACTGATCCCTTAAGGTAATACACTACTGATTTTGACCCATGAGTTATTCACTTGCCTTATTTGATTAATTCTACTGTTTAGTCGGTTTTAACTAGAATTTTCTAAACCTAGACCAATTGTTTGTTCTGTATACTGAGATTATATTTCCTATGTGGTATTCCAGTCATACGAGACACTTTCCTTAAGTGATGCTAATTTCCTATAATTTCCGTCATTTCCTGCTTATTTTCATAGCCAATTATGCTGTCACACTGATCCTTAGGACATTCCTTAATTGATATGTTATGTATCTAGCATAGTTACCTGCCCTATATTTGTATTAGTTTGAAATATCTCCTTATGTATTACATGCCAGCCATGGATTTCTTTCCTTATTTGGGCACTTGTCTTTACCGTTTGAAGTTGACTCCCTTGATTAGAGAGAGTACTTAGACTGATTGTTTGTTAATTGATTCTGATTCTTTATATGCTGCCTGACTTTGTTCTGTACCTTATTTACTAATGTTCTTTAAAAACAAAAAAAAACAAAACTATATATAGACTCTATTCATTCGTTACACACACACACAGGCATAGATACAAAAACTGATATGTGCACTCTCTTTTACAAAAGAAAAGGGTTCTATACTCTCTTCACCCTCTCTTTTGTGCTACTTGCCATTACTTTAAGTGAGTCGGCTGCAAGCCAAGGCTGACTACTGTGCATCTCCTACCTTTGTTTGCATTATTGCTTTCTTCATCATACTGGTATGTTCTGATTTAAGATTCAGCCATCAAACCAACATGTTTCTATTGATAGTTCAATTCCTTGTATTCCTGATATGTTTCTACTTATGGTTCAGCTGTCCAACATGCAATTAAAATTCTGAATCCCCTTTACATATCTATTTTCACTTTACCTTGAATGATCAATGTGTCTCCCTGCACTCAGCCTCTATTATTTATATGCATCTCCATGCCTATGACTAATATATTAAATTCAATCATGATGTCAGTGCTTTGGTTGATATGTTGATCTAACTTGACACTTAGTCATATCCCTGACCTTCCCCTGAACCCTTAGAAACCCTTGGATTATGTGTCTATGTATGAACCTACCTGCTTCACAGGTTGTGTATTTGTCCCTCAAACCTCTCACCTTTGTTTGTGACTGCTGGACCACCCTGGGTCCTTTATTTTATGTTGGCTTTGTTTGTTTTGAGTTGGTAAACTATTTTCAATTGAACCTTTGTTCTGAAAAGGCTGATCTTTACTAAAAGTCCTTCCTCACTTAAAATGTTTTTTCAACAATGTTTTACTTAAACTTCCTAAACTATGAGCACATCTCACTCTACTCCTAGTTTCTTAAGTTCATCCCCTTTGTGTGAGCACTGCTTTGGGGACCCTTTGAGAACCCTCTGAACTCTAACACACAAGGTTGGCATTCCCACACTACACTTACTCCTTCTTTGCTAGGAAACATGGGTGTGAGCACTGCCTGGGATCCTCCGAGGTCCTTAAGAACTCTGAAACACCCGTATTATGAAAGGTTATGTCATATGGCATTAAGGACCTTGAGACTTGGGCCTATTGGTAGGCTCCCTATAGTGTAACTTCTTAATTTTCTTATTTACTTATGTAATTCGTGTAACACTGGTCTGTAATAACTGATTGTATAAACGATTCTGGGGTTGGATAGTGAAATGGGTGGGGTACGCATACTTAGTATAGACGCGGGTAGAAATCATGCCAATAGGTTTACTTTTCCTATATGTGCAATAGCCACCATGCTTAGGAACAACATGCCAATCATGCATCAGATACCATGACAATTAGGTTTATTTCTTTCAGCATCTCATCATAATGGTATTCACTTAGAAATCATGTTCATAGGATCTAATAACAACAAGAATTGCTAATATGTGACTCTGTTCATACCAATTGTGTTTTGTTAAAAATTCTGCTTTAGGACGAACATGTTAACAAGCTGAAATCTTGTTTCATAATGTCGCACACTTAGAGATCATGTTTTCTAGGACAACATTATAATCTGTTATTCCAAAGAGTCTTCTGAAACTGTGATTTAATAACTGAGAGTACTGCGTATTTAGAAATCATGTTCAGGAATCTTGCATACGCCTCATTCTGCCTCTTTATTGTGCATTTCGAAAATCATGTTCAGGAATTCTGCATATACACTTTGTACATATATTAGATATCGTGTTATAAGACCGTATCCGCCCAGTTACACCTAGCCTGATGTATAATAGGTATAAGAACCTCACTTAGTTCCTCTAAAAGAAAGCTGGTAAGGCCTTATGATTCTAGAATCCAAAAAACGTTTGTTCACTAATGCTATTTGAACAAGTTCCTATAATAATTGGTACACCTAGACAAGCCTTAGGTGCTGGATCAGTTAAAATAGGAAATCTACTCTCCACACAGACTGTTTGACTAACAACAGATAAAAATCAGTATTTTAGGAACTGGTTCAACTCCTTCTTTAAAATCAGTAATAAAACTACCTTATTATTGCATTCTCGCCTAGACATCATGCCTTAGGTCCTAAAGTTAGGAAGGCCTTACTTGTGTTTGAGTCGTGCTAATTATGTGCATAACCCGTGGAGGAATATTTGGGCCTCATATCTACTCCTATTTGTTTTTCCCCATATTTGCAGTCCTAATTGTCTTTGCTTGTCGCTTAGAATTTTGTCCTTTAAACTTAGGGGTAATCCTAGCACCTCCTTTAGGATAGTAGTCCTAGCCTCCTCCGGGACTGATAGGATGGACGGGTAATAGCACGCAATAGAGTTCGTGACCAACACACGCTTTAATTACCTTCACGGGGTGGGAAAGGGTAGAATATGGATATGATGACCGGTGCGCCAATACCACGTGTAGCCCCTCTCAGACGAGTGTCTATCGGGTATTGCATTGATGTGATCCATATTGTTTCAAACCTAGGATGTCTTTCTCTCAAATGTTTTATTAATTCTTTCAAAAGTTAATAACTCCAATGCTTATTTGAAATCCCCTCTTATTTGAGCCATTACTTGCTACTTGCTTATTGTACAAATTCACGAAAACCATTTGGCGGGGAACCACAATTGTGGATCCTGAAGGGTGCCTAACACCTTCCCCTTGGGATAATTTCAAGCCCTTACCCAATCTCTGGTAATGCAAACTAGTTTCACGAGTTCATCACTCTAGGTGCCTTAACGCACCTTAAAAATTGTTAGGTGGCGACTCTTCTTTTAACCCTCTTCCTTTAAAAGGAGTTGTCAGAATGTCATAAGCTCGATCTCCGCTTAAGGTAAAAATGGGGTGCGACACTAGGCAGAAGAGTTATGCGGATCGGAAGGTTCGAGATGTGTCTTTCATGGAGGGAGAGAAGGTACTACTGAAGGTGTCACCCATGAAGAGTGTTATGAGGTTCGGAAAGAGGGTAAAGCTGAGTCCCCGGTTCATTTGGCCTTTTGAGGTGCTTCAGAAGATTGGAGAGGTGGCTTATAGACTTGCTTTGCCACCCAGCTTATCGAGTGTTAATCTGGTGTTCCATGTTTCGATGCTCTAGAAGTATATTGGTGACCCATCTCATTTTTTAGACTTCAACACAGTACAACTTAAGGGTGATATGTCATATGAGGTAGAGCCAGTAGCTATTTTGGGTCGTCAGGTCAGAAAGTTGAGGTCTAAGGATATAGCTTCGGTAAAGGTGCAGTGGAGAGGGCAGCCATTGGAGGAGGCCACCTGGGAGACCGAGCAGGAGATGCGGAGCAGATATCCTCACTTGTTTGATACTTCAGGTATGTTTCTAGACCCATTCGAGGACAACCGTTTGTTTAAGAGGAGGAGAATGTAACGACACGGCCGGTCGTTCCGTAGAATTTGCACAGTTATTTCTATTTCGGCCTTATTATGCATTATTTAGTTGTTTAAGATGTGTTGGAGTCGGTTGGTGCGGGTTCGAAGTGGTTGTAGTGAGGATTGAGACACTTAGTCACTAAAAGTAGCCTTATAGTTGGAAAAGTCAACTGGGAGTTGACTTCTTGGTAAACGACCTTGGATTGTGGATTTATGGCTCGGATAGATTCGTCAGGTGATTTGGGACTTAGGAGTGTGTTCGAAATGTAGTTTGGAGGTCCGGTGTAGAATTAAGCTTGAATTGGCGAACGTTGGTTTTTGGCGATATCCGATCGGTAGTGGAAAATAGGCTATAGGGGTCGGAATGGAATTCCGGAAGTTGGAGCAGGTTCGTAATATTATTTTGGATGTGTGTGCAAATTTTCAGGTCAATCGGATTTGTTTTGGTTGGTTTCAGCATCCTTGGTGAAATTTAGAAATTTCAAAACTCATAGGCTTGAATTTGATGTGATTTTGGTGTTTTGCATTGTTTTTGGTGTTTCGAGGGCTCGACAAAGCTTGAATGAGGTTATGAGACGTGTTGGCATATTTGGTTTGGACCCCGAGGGGCTCAGGATTGATTTATGATGGTTAACGGAGGTTAGAACTTGGGAATTTGCAGCAAAGCTGTTGCTAGTGCCATTTTACTAGTGTGGTCGCACCTGCGGATGGTGAGCCGCATGTGCGATGGCCGCAGGTCCGATGGTCAATGTGTAGGTGCGAAAGAAGAGGACCTGGCCAAGGAGCGCAGGTGCAGACGTCTGGTTGCACCTGCAAGCCCGCAGGTGCTAGAAGAGGGCCGTAGGTGCGGAAGTCCAGACTTAATCATTTTCACAGGTGCACACTTGGGACAGCAGGTGCGGGTCCGCAGGTGCAAGAAATCTTCCATAGATGCGGAAGTCGCTGGGCAGAAAGTCTAAAAGGGTGCCTTCGTGAAATTTCACCCATTCTTCACCATTTGTGTACGGGTTTGGAGCTTTGAGCAGTGTTTTCCAGAGGAAATTGAAAGTTACCAATTGGGTAAGTTACCGGGACTTCATCTCTTGTGTTTGTGATAATTTTTCTACTGTTAGGCATGAAATTGGCGGGAATTAAGGAAGGAAATTGGGTAATTAGGGCTTGTGATTAAGAGACCTTAAAAGGGGAATTTGAAGGGTCATTTAAACTCCGATTTCAGTATTCTTAGTGTGTATAGACTCGTGAGAGGATGAGGATTCTTGTGGTGTAAGTTTTATCGAATTCCGAGACGTGGGCTCGAGGTCCGGGTTTGGCCCATTTCGGGATTTGTGCATGATTTTGATAGTTTACGATTGGGTTTCGTTTGCCTAGCATATTTTGATGTTATAAATCTGATTTTGATAGACCTGGAGCATTTTGGAGCCGATTCGAGGGGAAAGAGTATTGCGGAGTAGCTTTTCGGGCTGGTTTGAGGTAAGTAATGACTATAAATCTTTTCCTAAGGGTATGAAACCCCAGGCTTAGCATATTTTCACTGTTTTGGAGTGACACATACACTGGATGACGAGTATATGGCGTGCACTGATTTGGGGAGTTGGACTTGGTCCTTCCCGTGGCAACTAGTTGTGAGCACGTGATTTGTACCCACCACATCATCCTACAAAAGCTCAATAAATTAATTGGTTTTATGAATTTTTGTTGAATTTTAGTGATTAATTGTGAATTGTTTGCATTTGCATATTCATGATTCATTTTTTTTAAATCATGAAAATTGCGTCGCCATTATCAAAGAGTTATGAACTCATTATTTATAATTAATTTTAATTAAAAACAGACGGACAATGGTTATTTGGTGTAGTATAAGTCCTAACAATTAATTACCCAAATCAATTATTTATTTTGATTAGGAGTATAAAATTGATTGTTCTCTATTCCTATTAATCTATAGTTAGATGAAAATAAGGTTTAAAATTAATTATTACGTTTATTAGATTTAATTAAGCTTGAGTTTAATTAAACTAATTGGGTTAATTAATTAAAAGGATTAAATTCGGACCTGGGCTGAAGAACCCAGGCCCAACTCCATCTCTACAACTACCCTAAAACCTACCCAGCCCAACCCCTCACCCGACCTGCCCCACCAAATAGCCAAAACGACCCCGCTTTGCCTCGAAGCCATCCCAGCCGTTGATCAAAATCAATCGAACGGCTGGGAACTCCCCAATCCCCCACTATATAACAGTTTCAAAGAACCCCCCACCCCCCACCCCCACCCCCACCCCTATTTGGGCAAAGTATTACACCCCTCCCCACTCATCTCTATCCTCTCCTTCTCACCGGCCAGCCCCTACCGTAAGTCCACCCCTCCTCCGTCATGCTCCGCCGGCCAGAAATCGCCTCCGGCGGCGGAGCTTCTCCAATCAACCCCAAAATCATACCAAACAATCTTCGTATCCCCCTCAACCTTGTCCCACCATCTATTTCCCAAGATGAACAACCAATTTTGAGTAATTTCAAATCTGTAAACCCGGAACCCTAGTGTTCTTCTACAAGTTGACTCGAAGTCTTCTAATGGCTCTAACCTACACGGATCGATAGCTCTCAACAAGGGATATTTATTTATGTGGGTTTGAGTTATTTTCAAACCTGTCGGAATCCGGCCGAGGTCCGGCGCCCCCCCCCCCCCATTTGCCGGCCAAACCTTTTTTTACGGGTATTCCCTCTCTCTTTTCTATGTATTTCTTATATCTTTTGATTATTAGCATGAACATGTCGTAATCTAATCACTGTCTTCCTATTAGTATGTCACTGTTTCTATGTTATTTTTGTTTATGTTTTCCCTATTTTTATTATTTGTATTAATTTGTCCTCACTTATTTTGTTCTTAAGCCAGAAACTGTAAATCGTTTGATAATCACTGTTTAGGTCTAGAGTTCTCTGCTTTTACATTGTTCTCTCATACTTGTTATATGTGTGATGATTCTGTTTTGTTTAATCCTGCCCAATACTTAGTAATATGTATCTTGACGATCACGCCTAGTTTAGTTGGATTCATCACTATGTACATTATATCTTCAATCTCCTGCCTTGTATTGGTTAAGCAAATTTATCAATATGTCATGTTAATGATCATGTTAGAATTTGCTGTTCTTTTCCTTAAGACATGAGTGTTTGCATTGATTAATTATTTAGTAATCCATTTGAATGCTTCAAAATTAGGTTAATTAGGCTAATACTTAGTTCTAAAACTGTGTTTGGTCATGGTTTAACCTGGACCTAGCAGGACTAATTTAGTTAATAATAATTTCCTATACTCCCTTTTTTTGATAGGTTAACCTAGTCTAATAGTCTCTTAAGTAATTAACTAAAAAAAATATGTTTAGGATAATTAATTTAGGTTTCATTAACTAAAACAAATCATTTAACCTAAGTTAAGAAAAATGGGTGATTAACCTTAACTAAGCCTAATTAAACTGATTAATTAGTTAATTTAAACCTAGGCTTGATAATTGGCTAAATCTCTGATTTTAGGTAATCAAATTGAATTAACTTAACTAAATCATTTAGCTTAAGTTAAAGGATGAAATTGATTGACCTACTTTAATTAATTAACTTAAACATAGGTAATTAGTATGAAACTAACTCTAAACTCCTAATCAATTAACCTTTAACTAGTTGATCTAACCTTAGTTAAGAACAACTAGTAGTCACCTAAAAGACATAACTAGTGTTAGTTAACTAAAGTTAAGTAATAACCCAAGTGAGTAACCTTGATTACCCAATGGTAAATTCAGGGACTCCAAAGGGTACAATAGGTAATGTAGAGTTAGGGAATCAAAATTTTAAGGGTAGAAAGGTCTTTAATAGGTAAGAATATTCTAGAATAAGGGCAGCTGTCTAAAAAGATAAGGTTGGCAGCTGCCCTATGTACTATTTACAACTTTTTGAATTGGGAATATTCTAAAAGATACCCCATTCCCAAATACCTATAAAAACCCTCTCCCTTTAGTCTAAAAGGTTCCTGGGATACTCTGAGAATACTCTTTAAGCTGTGAAAACATTCTAAAAAACATAAAAAAGTCAGAATCATTCCAAGAGAAGAGGAAAAAATTTGTTTATTCCTTCAAGAACTCTTCAAGGTTTTGGGGTGGAACTTTCTCATTTATGGGTTCTATTTAGACTTTCATTTCGTTTTTTGGGTTTTCAAAAGTTTTTTTTTCCGGGATATTCTCTGTGGAGTTGTTTGCTGCTGCTGAGTCTTTCCTTCTTCTGATATTGCTTGTACTTGACCTTTATTTGGTCAAGTCCCTATTCTTTGCTATTTTTCTCCTTTGCAAAAGGTATGTATCAGTCCATCTACTCTTAATGAGATTCTCTTCATCTGTTATTCACTGTACAAAGCTATTTGTTCTTGATAAATGAAGTTCCTACTTTTGTTTCATATAAATGTGACTGTGTGGATATTTTATAGCCTGATAATGAACTTGTGAGTGTGGTACATGCTGTTGTGATGTTGGTATTTCTTGGCTGGTGTAGGATGTTGAATGAATGTATAGTTAATATTCACAGTTCTGAACAATAGGACATATTGCACTAGAGTGTTGAATCTGACCTCCTTATGGTCAGATTCTTTTCCTCTATAAGTGTGCAAAAATATACTTTCAATTGAGTCTCTTTTGATCAATAGAGAGATTCAACAATAAAGTCTCTATATAGGTTAGTATTAGCACTAGGGTAGACAAGTTTGACTTGTTGATAGTCAAATTCACCCCATAATAGTGAACAAAACAGCAGTATAAATGGCTGAAATTCACCCTTCAAAGGGTATAAAGTATATAGTTAAGAAGGGCATAAAGGTAAGGAATTTGAACCCTTGAATGGTCAAATTCATTCCCTACAAATGCCTAGATAATTAAAGTGCTATGTAGTTAGAATTATATTAATGTTAGCACTAAGGTAGGTGAATTTGACTCTTTGATAGTCAAATTCGTCTCATAACAATGCATAAGAAGTTACATAACTTGCTAGAATTGTCCATTCAAAGGATGTAAAGTGGATAATCAAAGGATCACTAGAGGAAAGAATCTGAAATCCTTTATTTATTAGATTTATCCTCTTAAAATGCCTAAATAATCAAGTCAAGGAATTAATATGGACTGAAGGTCCCAAGTGTGGAAATGACAAATCCAGGGTTGAGTTGATCCTTTTATGGTCACATTCACCCGAGGAAGTGCACAAATAATTCTGCCAGAGTATCGTTTGAACACAAGCACTATCGGAATTAAAACTGGCCTCTTCATGGTCATTTGGGTTTTGGTAGTTGTACAACACTCAATTAATTAGGGTGTGTTTACAGATTACAAATGAAGGCTCAAATGCATGGCTTCGAAAGGATTCAAGTCGAATGACTTAGTTAGAATCGTCATTTTAAATTTTTCTATCTTTCAAAAATGTATATTGACAGTAGCAGTCAAAGTTGTAATCCACTAGTGTTCATTTCCAGAATTGTGTAACTTAGGACCGGACTGTCATTTAATTTCAGTTTTGATTCATTTTTTCTAAAATTTGGAATTTATGTTCTGAAAATACTCGATAAGAGAACGTACGCGAAATCTGTATAAACACCTGTTGGATTTTTAAAAAAATGATTATTTCAATTTAAGTCGAGTTTCAATGCGATTAAAATCAATAAGCTATTATCAGTTCATTTTGCATTTCGCAATTTCTAAAATCAATGTATCAATGTGAACTCGATCCTTTTACAAACCTGCGATTAGGCTGTTTAAAAATTGATAAGAATCATTGTTTTAGAATTAATAAGACTGCCTGTGTTTGATCTTTGTTTAAAATCATAAAATTTTTGGAAGTAGCATGACTTTACCTTGCCAATTCATTTCAGAATTAATGAGCATTTTAGATTTATGTCTAAAAACAGAAAATTTGGAAAAAAAGATAGAACCAGCAATAAGTGTATAGATAGAGTCCTTCTCATGTGTGACTATAATTATTTCAATAAGTGTATAGTGATGAGCACGTACCTTGTCAGTCAGATGAACCAGCAACGATGAACCAGGTTCATCGTGTTAGAGTCTTTAGTTTGCCTCAATTTACAAAGATAGAAAAATATCATTAGTAACCAAAGAATCATATTAACACATGGCAAGAGAGTATGGCATTAAAGACATGATACTGAGCAATGATTAATCTGGTTAGTTACCTATTTTAGTGTTTCTAGCCAAAAAAATTTATTTATTTATTTTAACAAAAAAAAAATCAATTAGATGATCTTAATCATCCCTAATTCTAACCTGTTTCTTTCAAAATGCTCCCTACTTAGTGCTTTAGTAAAGATATCTGCAATTTGTTTGTCAGTAGCACAAAATTCGATTGAGATCATTCCTTTTTCACAGTTATCTCTTAGGAAGTGGTGTCTGACATCTATGTGATTGGTTCTCTTATGATGAACCAGGTTCTTCGTCATACTAATTGCACTAGTGTTGTCACAGAAGATAGGAATACATCCAACCTCTATACCAAAATCCATGAGTTGTTGCTTGATCCATAGCAACTGAGCACAGCAAGAGGCTGCAGCCACATATTCAGCCTCAGCAGTAGACAAGGCTACTGAGTTTTGTTTCTTGGTGGCCCAAGACACAAGGCAAGAGCCCAAAAAGTGAGCCATGCCTGAAGTACTTTTCTTGTCAACAAGAAAACCTGCATAATCTGCATCAGCATATCCTACAAGTTCGAAATTGCTACCTTTAGGATACCAAAGGCATAAATCAGTGGTGCCTTTCAAATATCTCGAAATTCTCTTCACTGCAGCTAGATGGGACTCATTTGGATTTGCTTGAAATCTAGCACACAGCCCTACACTGAACACAATGCCAGGTCTGCTGGCAGTGAGATATAATAAAGACTCACTCATCCCTCTGTACAATTTTTGATCAACGAATGAACCAGGTTCATCCACATCTAATTTTATAGTTGTAGCTATGGGAGTGTCTATTTATTTTGAGTCTTCCATTTTAAATCTTTTGAGAAATTCTTTCACATATTTTTGTTGATGGATCATTGTTCCATTTAAGTTTTGCTTTATTTGCAAACCTAAAAAGAAGTTTAGCTCACCCATCATGCTCATCTCAAACTCACTCCCCATAAGCTTGGCAAATTCCTTACTCAAATTTTCTGAGGTTGCTCCAAAAATGATGTCATCTACATATATTTGCACAACCAGGAGATCATTACCTTTTTCCTTTAAGAACAAGGTGCTGTCAATTTTACCTCATTTGTATCCATGTTCTAGCAGGAATTTAGATAGCCGCTCGTACCATGCTCTTGGTGCTTGTTTGAGTCCATACAAGGCCTTGTCAAGTTTATACACATGGTTAGGTGTCTCTTTGGTTTCAAATCCAGGAGGCTGTTTGACAAATACTTCTTCCTTTAGGTAGTCGTTGAGGAAAGCACTCTTTACATCCATCTGGTGGAGTGTGAATTCCATGTGAGCAGCAAATGCTATAAGAAGTTTGATTTCCTCCAGTCTTTCTACAGGAGCAAAGGTCTCATCATAGTAAATTCCCTATTCTTGACTATATCCTTAGACAACCAATCTAGCCTTGTTTCTTGTAACAGTTCCATCTTCATTGAGTTTGTTCTTGAAGACCCATTTTGTGCCAATCACTGATCTGTCTAGTGGTTTGGGTACCAAGTGCCATACTTGACTTCTTCCAAATTGATTTATCTCTTCTTGCATGGCATTTACCCAGTCAATGTGATGACCCAGCCGGTCGTTTTGCGTATTATGACCTTGTTCCCTTAAATGAAACCTTCCATAGCGTCTACTCGTGCTTTATGACTTGCGGGAGCGGGTGGTTTGGGATTTGGAAATGATTTGAGTGGTTTAGGAACACTTGGTTCCTTAAGGTTTGCCTATTTGGTCAAGTTTGACTTTGGTCAACATTTTGAGCAAACGACCTTGGAATCGAGTTCTGACAGCTCTGTTAGCTCCGTATGATGATTTCGGACTTGGGCGTATGTTCGGCTCGGGTTTCTAATGACCTAGGAGCGTTTCGGCGCCCGAAATGGAAATATAGATTTCCTTAAGTTTGGAATTTGGCTTGAAACGGGACTTAATTCTATCGAGGTCCGAACGGAATTCCGGGACCAGGAATAGTTCCGTATAGTCATTTATGACTTGTCTGCAAATTTTGAGGTCATTCCAAGTAGTATAGACCCGTTCGGCGCAATGAGATGAATTCTAGAAATTTCAAAGTTATTAAGTTATGATTTTAGGGGTTTTGGAGGGTGATTTTGAGTTTTAGCGATGTCATGAGTGTTCCGTAGGCTCGAGCAAGTCCGTATAATGATTTGGGACCTGTTGGTATGTTTTGACGGGGGCTCAGGTGGGCCCAGGAGCCTCTCTGACCCCGCACAAGGCCAAAAACAAGCAAAAACCATTGTTGGTGCAGCTACTTCTGGTGTGACCGCACCTGCGGTCTCTCAGTCGCAAGTGCGAGTCCGCACCTGCGGTCCAGCCTTCGCAGGTGCGACCCCCATCACAGGCGCGACCCTTCTTCCACAGGAGCGGGACCGCTGGTGCGGACTGCTTCTCCGAAGGTGCGATGCCCAGGGTCCCAGGCCCTTTTCCGCAGGGGCGATGATATTCTCGCAAGTGCGAGACCGCACGTGCGATCCCAAGGTCGCAGGTGCAGAAATCACTGTTTCCATCCCCTTTTAAATGTCCCAAAATACGGGTTTTCTTCATTTTTATCCACCATCAACCTCCATTAGAGAGCATCCAAGTTTGAGCAACACCTCCCACGACCACCCACTGTAGAGGTAAGTAATTCTCTTCTATTTTTCACTATTATGCATAGAATTCAACGGGTTTAATTCCTAAAGAATCAAAAATCATAAAATTTGGATAGGAATTATAGGGCTTTGAATAAATTGGTGTATTATTCATTTGAGGCTATGAATCCTTGTATAAATCACATAACTTCGATCCTTAGATTTCGGGTAGGAGATTCCTTCCAGAATTTTTGAAATCCAAACGTGTGGGCCCGGGGTCGAAATTCTGGAAATGGTCAAGAATGCTTAATTTTAGGATTTCTTGTTAATTCTTCTTCTTGGAACCTAAATTAATTCAATTATACCATGTTTGGTTAGTTGCGAGCCGTCGAGGGTGAATTTCGGAGATTCGGGCGCATCCTTGATCCGAGGGGTGATATCGTCACGAGGTGAGTCTCCTTTCCAAACTTGTAAGGGGGAAATGTCCCCGTAGGCTCCCTGTTTGCTATGTACACATGTTAAGGGGGCCGTACATGTACCAAGTGACGAGAGTCCGTACGTGGCGACTATATTGCTATATCGGGTAGCCGTAGGACCCACGAGCATGGCATTTCGTGTCTTATTTGAACCATTGTATGTATTATAAATTGTGTTTACTTTTGAAATGACATGGGAGAGGTAAAAATATGATGATGTAAATCCTAATTGGCTATCAATGACATGATATTGACAAAATCCTGTTGAGCTCACGGTCGAGTCGGTACCTGTAGGTACCTACATGTGCATACTATTACTATCGAGTAAGCACACGAGTCGTAGACATGATGCGCGATCGTGGGGAGCTTATTACTATCGAGTCAGCACACGAGTCGTAGGCATGATGCGCGATCGTGGGGAGCTTATTACTATCGAGTCAGCACACGAGTTGCAAGCATAATGCGCGATCGTGTGGAGCTTATTACTATCGAGTCAGCACACGAGTCGCAGGCATGATGCGCGATCGTGGGGAGCTTATTACTATCGAGTTAGCACACGAGTCGCAGGCATGATGCACGATCGTGGGGAGCTTTTACTATCGAGTCAGCACCCAAGTCACAGGCATGATTCGCAATCGTTGGGAGCTTATGACCTCAGTCCTTATGACCTACCTTATGACTCCGGCCGGTTTTCTTGTCCGTGTCGGTATATGTACACTTGAGTCTGG
>ML254553.1:878-26942 GCA_005239495.1 Nicotiana undulata | reverse complement strand
TATATATTTTTGGGTTTTGGGTTGTGTATCTATGTATATGTTTTATTTTGGCTTTGTATTTACTATGATTTTACCTTCACTCAAGGCTAGTATCATGTTAGTTGTTTTAGACTGGTAATTATTGATTTGTTTGACCGAATGGGAAGGGTATCACTTAGTGAATGTTATATCGGCTTGCCTAACTCCGCTGTTGGGCGCCCTCTCGACTTGAATTAGGATTTGGGTCGTGACAACGTGGTATCAGAGCTTTAGGTTCACGTAGTCTCACGAGTCTCGGGCAGACCCTGTAGAGTCTTGCGGATCGGTACGTAGCCGTCTGTACTTATCTTTGGGAGGCTATAGTGTGTTAAGAAACTCCTTTTTTCATATCCTATCATGCAATCAATGATGTACTCAAACTTGATCTTCTATTATCTCACAGATGGTGAGGATGCGTGCTTCTCATGTACCTGATCCGAGAGAGGCCGCTACCCCCGCCACTCAAGGCCGTGGTGGGGGCAGGGGTAGGGCACTTGCTCGAGTTAGAGGACGAGGATGTCCCCGAGCCGTACCAGTTGCACCACCTGAGGATCCTATTATTGAGGAGCAGGATGAGTTGCCTCCAGTTGCTCCTGCTCGCGCAGACTTTATGACGGTGCCAGGCTTCCAGGAGGTTATGGGCCGCATGTTGAGTTTTATGGACACTATGTCCCAGGCAGGGGTGCTTCCATCAGATCCTGCTACTTCTCAGGCAGGAGGGGGAGTTCATACCCCTACCGCTCAGGCCGCAGGACCGGCAGCAGCACATCCTATTCCGGGTACACCGCCCGTGATTGGGGTTCAGCCTATAGTAGCACAGCTAGAGCCCAGGACCATTGCAGAGGGCGACCAGCAGAAGTTACTAGACAGATGGATTAGACTTCGTCCTCCAAGATTCGGGGGCGAGCAGGGTGAGGATGCCCAGGATTTCATCGACAGGTGCAGGGACATGCTGCAAAATATGAGGATATTGGAGTCACACGGGGTAGATTTCACCACTTTCCAGTTAGAGGGCAGAGCTCGCAGATGGTGGCAGTATTATGTGCTCAGTAGGCCAGCAAGTTCTCCACCGGTTACTTGGGAGCAGTTTACACAGCTATTTCTGGACAGATACCTTCCACCGTATGAGAGGGAGGAGATTTGGGGTCTGTTTGAGAGGTTAGAGCAGGGACAGATGTCCGTGACTAACTATGAGGCGAGGTTTTCAGAGTTATCCCGCCATGCCTTTATGATATTGCCCACTGATGCTAAGAGGGTGCGACGGTTTGTGGCAGGCTTACATCCAGGTATCAGGACCTCCATGGCTAGAGAGGTATAGATGGTTACCCCAATCCAGCTGGTAGTCGAGATAGCTCGACAGATCGAGGGTTACCGAACGAGGAGCAGGGAGAAGGGTCAGTCAGGTCAGCAGGGTCAGCAGGATAAGAGGGCCAGATTCATAGGTGACTTCAGGGATGCTCCAGCTTGGGGAAGAGGTCAGTTCAGTAGGCCTTCATATTCAGCACCTCCATTTCCTCCCAGGGGTGTCTCATTGAGGCCTCAGTTCACTGCCATGCCAGAGCGCTCCTACCATCCTCCAGCCATTCACAGTCCATCCAGTGGTTAGTCCATCTATCAGAGATCCTCCGGTTCCTATTTCAGTGCTGTGGTAGATGATTCTCATCGCACTCCAGCCATTCGGGACTCTTACTCTTCAGGCCATCAGGGTATGTCACATCTGAGATGTTACGAGTGTGGGAACTTAGGCCACGTGAAGAGGGATTTCCCCCGCTTTAGGGGCAACGCCGTTCAGCAGAGTCACCAGCCTATGGGTCCCGCACCAGCAGTTCGACCACCTAGGGGTGGAGGTCAGATTGGCAGGGGTCATCCTAGAGGGGGAAGCCAGTCAGGAGGATGTCATTCAGCTCCAGCTCTTCCTGGGGGAGCTCAGTCATCAGGTGCTACAGCCAGGTTCTATGCTATTCCGGACAGGGCAGACGCAGTGGCCTCAGACGCTTTGATTACAAGTATTATTTCAGTCTGTGGTAGAGAGGCTTCAGTGCTATTTGATCCAGGGTCTACATATTCATATATCTTAGCATTATTTGCCCATTCTCTGGATGTTGCTTGTGAGTCATTGGGTTCTCCTTTGTATGTGTCCACTCCTGTGGGCGATTCTGTAGTGGTAGACCGGGTCTACCGAGCTTGTGTGATTGCTTTTTGTGGGCTTGAGACCAGGGCCGACCTGTTAATGCTTGATATGGTTGATTTCGAGGTTATTTTGGGCATGGATTGGCTATCTCCTTATCATGCTGTGTTGGATTGCCATGCCAAGACAGTTACGTTAGCCATGCCTGAGTCGCCGAGATTAGAGTGGAGGGGTTCTTAAGTTAGTGCGTTCAGCAGGGTCATTTCTTTTATGAAGGCTCGGCACATGGTTGAGAAAGGGTGTTTGTCTTACCTTGCTTATGTGCGGGACACCACCGCCGAGTCTCCTACCATTGATTCAGTACCGGTTGTTCGGGAGTTTCCAGATGTGTTTCCTGCAGATCTTCCATGCATGCCTCCAGATCGAGATATTGACTTCTGTATTGATTTGGCTCCAGATACTCAGCCTATTTCCATTCCCCCTTATCGTACGGCTCCTAAGGAGCTAAAGGAGTTGAAGGAGCAGCTTGAGGAGTTGTTGGCCAAGGGGTTCATCAGGCCGAGTGTGTCGCCGTGGGGTGCTCCAGTCCTATTTGTGAAGAAGAAGTATGGGTCTATACGAATGTGCATTGACTACCGCTAGTTGGATAAAGTGACCATCAAGAATAAGTACCCTCTACCGCGCATTGATTATTTTTTTGATCAGTTGCAGGGTGCTCGTGTGTTTTCTAAGATTGACTTGAGATCGGGTTATCACCAGTTGAAGATTCGGGCTTCTGATGTTCCGAAGACTGTATTCTGCACCAGATATGGTCACTATGAGTTTCTATTGATGTCATTTGGCTTTACTAATGGCCCAGCAACATTTATGGATTTGATGAATAGGGTATTCAGGTCGTATATTGACTCTTGCATTATTGTTTTCATTGATGATATATTGATCTACTCACGGGGTCTGGGTGAGCATGAGCAGCATCTGAGAATTTTGCTTCAGACCTTGCGAGAGCAGGAGCTATATGCTAAGTTCTCCAAGTGCGAGTTTTGGCTGGAGTCCGTGGCATTTCTGGGGCATGTTGTTTCAGGAGAGGGTATCAAGGTTGATCCTCAGAAGATAGAGGCAGTTCAGAGTTGGCCGCGTCCTACCTCAGCTTCAGAGATCAGGAGCTTTCTAGGTTTAGCAGGCTATTACCGTCGGTTCGTGGAGGGGTTTTCTTCTATTGCAGCCCCATTGACCAGATTGACTCAGAAGAATGCCCCGTTTCGATAGTCCGACCACTGTGAGGCGAGCTTTCAAAAGCTCAAATCAGCATTGACCTCAGCTCTAGTTCTATCATTGCCTTCCGATTCAGGGTCGTATACTGTATATTGCGATGCTTCACGCATCGGGTTAGGATGTGTGTTTATGCAAGATGGCAGAGTTATTGCTTATGCTTCGTACCAGCTGAAGGTTCATGAGAATAACTATCATGTGCATGACTTGGAGTTGGCACCGATTGTTCATGCTTTGAAGATTTGGCGACACTACTTATATGGCGTGTCTTGTGAGGTCTTCACTGACCATCGCAGTTTGCAACATTTATTTAAGCAGAAGGACCTTAATCTGAGGCAGCGAAGATGGCTTGAGTTGTTAAAAGACTGTGATCTTACTATTCTGTATCACCCGGGCAAGGCAAATGTAGTGGCAGATGCTTTGAGCAGGAGAGCAGCGAGTATGGGCAGTTTAGCTTACATTGCAGCGGAGGAGAGACCTCTAGCCTTGGACATTCAGTCCTTGGCCAATCGCCTGGTGAGATTGGATCTTTCTGAGCCTCGTCGAGTTCTAGCTCATGTGGTTTCTCAGTCTTCGTTATTGGGAGAGATCAAGGCTCGACAGTTTGATGACCCGTGTTTGGCACAGCTTCGAGATACCGTGGTCCAGGGTAGGGCCAAGGATGTTACCTGGCGCGAGGATGGTGTTCTGAGACTCCAGGGCAGATTGTGTGTTCCTGATATTGATGGCCTAAGGGAGAGGATTCTAGCAGAGGTGCACAGTTCGAGGTATTCTATTCATCCAGGGGCGACGAAGATGTACCGTGATATGAGGCAGCATTACTGGTGGAGGCGGATGAAGAATGATATTGTGCGGTATGTAGCTCGGTGCCTTAATCGTCAGCAGGTCAAGTACGAGCATCAGAGGCCAGGGGGCCTACTTCAGCAGATGCCCATTCCGGAGTGGAAGTGGGAGCGCATCACCATGGACTTTGTAGTTGGGTTGCCTCGGACATTGAGGAAGGTTGACGCGGTTTGGGTCATTGTGGATAGACTGACCAAATCAGCGCATTTCATTCCTGTGGCTACTACGTATACTTCAGAGAGGCTGGCTCAGATTTTCATGAGAGAGATTGTCCGACTGCATGGTGTGCCGGTGTATATCATCTCAGATCGAGGTCCTCAGTTCACCTCGCACTTCTGGAGAGCTTTGCACAGTGAGATGGGCACTCAGATAGCCCTTAGTTCAGCATTTCATCCTCAGACTGATGGCCAGTCAGAGCGTACGGTTCAGATATTAGAGGATATGCTCAGGGCCTGTGTGATTGATTTTGGAGGTCAGTGGGACCAGTTCTTGCCTTTGGTGGAGTTTGCGTACAATAATAGCTATCAGTCCAGCATCGAGATGGGTTCATTTTAGGCTCTATATGGTCGGCGATGTCGTTATCCCATTGGGTGGTTTGAGCCTGGCGAGGCCAAGTTATATAGCAGAGATCTGGTGAGAGATGCCTTGTAGAGAGTGAAGGTGATTCAGGAAAGGCTTCGCACAGCTCAGTCTAGGCAGAAGAGCTACGTGGATCAGCGGGCGCGTGATATAGCATTCATGGAGGGAGACAAGGTCCTGCTGAAGGTTTCGCCGATGAAGGGCGTCATGAGATTCGGGAACAAAGGCAAGCTAAGCCCCAGGTTTATTGGTCCTTTCGAGGTGTTGAAGCGGGTCGGAGAGGTTGCTTATGAGCTTGCTTTACCTCCACCCTTATCAGGTGTTCATCCAGTTTTCCACGTACCATGCTTCGGAGGTATCACGCCGACTTCTCTCACGTGATTGATTATAGCACTATTCAGTTGGACGAGCAGTTGAGTTACGAGGAGGAGCCAGTGGCCTTTATTGGTAGACAGGAACGCTAGTTGAGGTCCAAGACAATTTCTGCAGTTAAGGTTCAGTGGAGGGGCCAGCCATCCGAGGAGGCGACTTGGGAGTCCGAGGAGGATATGCGGAGCAGATATCCGCAGCTTTTCAACACTTCAGGTACAATTCTAGACCCGTTCGAGGACGAACGTTTGTTTAAGAGGGGGAGAATGTGACGACCCAGCCGGTCGTTTTGCGTATTAATACCCCGTTCCCTTAAATGAAACCTTTTATAGCGGCTACTCGTGCTTTATGACTTGCGGGAGAGGGTGGTTCGGGATTTGGAAATGATTTGAGTGGTTTAGGAACACTTGGTTCCTTAAGGTTGGCCTATTTGTCCAAGTTTGACTTCTGTCAACATTTTGAGCAAACGACTTCGGAATCGAGTTCTGATAGCTCCAGTAGCTCCGTATGATGATTTCGGACTTGGGTGTATGTTCGGCTCAGGTTTCTGACGACTCCAGAGTGTTTCGGCGCTCGAAATGGAAATCAGGATTTCCTTAAGTTAGGAATTTGGCTTGAAATGGGACTTTATGCTATGGAGGTCTGAACGGAATTTCGGGACCGGAAATAGTTGCGTATAGTCATTTATGACTTGTCTGCAAAATTTGAGGTCATTCCGAGTAGTATAGACCCGTTCGGCGCAATGAGATGAATTCTAGAAATTTCAAAGTTATTAAGTTATGATTTCAGGGGTTTTGGAGGGTGATTTTGAGTTTTAGCGATGTCATGAGTGTTCCGTAGGCTCGAGCAAGTCCATATAATGATTTGGGACAATGTTGGTATGTTTTGGCGGGGGCTCGGGTGGGCCCAGAAGCCTCTCGGACCCCGCACGAGGCCAAAAACCAGCAAAAACCATTGCTGGTGCAACTACTTCGGGTGTGACCGCACGTGCAGTCTCACAGTCACTGGTGCGAGTCCGCACCAGCGGTCCAGCCTTCGCAG
Organism: Nicotiana undulata; assembly: GCA_005239495.1. Taxonomy (NCBI): domain Eukaryota; kingdom Viridiplantae; phylum Streptophyta; class Magnoliopsida; order Solanales; family Solanaceae; genus Nicotiana; species Nicotiana undulata. The sequence goes on along the minus strand of ML254553.1, from coordinate 20,695 downwards.
GTGCGACCCCCATCGCAAGCGCGGCCCTTCTTCTGCAGGAGCGGGACCGCTAGTGCGGACTCCTTCTCCGCAGGTGCGATGCCCAGGGTCCCAGGCCCTTTTCCGCAGGGGCGATGATATTCTCGCAGGTGCGAGACCGCACCTGCAGTCCCAAGGTCGCAGGTGCATAAATCACTGTTGCCAGCCCCTTTTAAATGTCCCAAAATACGGGTTTTCTTCATTTTTATCCACCATCAACCTCCATTAGAGAGCATCCAAGTTTGAGCAACACCTCCCACGACCACCCACTGTAGAGGTAAGTAATTCTCTTCTATTTTTCACTATTATGCATAGAATTCAACGGGTTTAATTCCTAAAGAATCAAAAATCATAAAATTTGGATAGGAATTCTAGGGCTTTGAATAAATTGGTGAATTATTCATTTTAGGCTATGAATCCTTTTATAAATCACATAACTTCGATCCTTAGACTTCGGGTAGGTGATTCCTTCAAGAATTTTCGAAATCCAAACGTGTGGGCCCAGGGTCGAAGTTTCGAAAATGGTCAAGAATGCTTAATTTTAGAATTTCTTGTTAATTCTTCTTCTTGGAACCTAAATTAATTCAATTATACCATGTTTGGTTAGTTGCGAGCTGTCGAGGGTGAATTTCGGAGATTCGGGCGTATCCTTTATCCGAGGGGTGATATCGTCACGAGGTGAGTCTCCTTTCCAAACTTGTAAGGGGGAAATTTCCCCGTAGGCTCCTTGTTTGCTATGTACACATGTTGAGGGGGCCGCGCACGTACCAAGTGACGAGAGTCCGTACGTGGCGACTATATTGCTATGTCGGGTAGCCGTAGGATCCACGAGCATGCCATTTCGTGTATTATTTGAACCATTGTATGTATTATAAATTGTGTTTACTGTTGGAATGACATGGGAGAGGTACAAATATGATGACGTAAATCCTATTTGGCTATCAGTGACATGATATTGACACAATCCGTTTGAGTTCACGGTCGAGTCAGTACCCGTAAGTACCTACATGTGAATACTATTACTATCGAGTCAGCACACGAATCGCACGCATGATGCGCGATCGTGGGGAGCTTATTACTATCGAGTCAGCACACGAGTCGCAAGCATGATGCGCGATCGTGTGGAGCTTATTACTATCGAGTCAGCACACGAGTCGCAGGTATGATGCGCGATCGTGGGGAGCTTATTACTATCGAGTCAGCACACGAGTCGCAGGCATGATGCGCGATCGAGGGGAGCTTTTACTATCGAGTCAGCACATGAGTCGCAGGTATGATTTGCGATCGTGGGGAGCTTATGACCTCAGTCCTATGACCTACCTTATGACTCCGGCCGGTTGTCTTGTCTGTGTCGGTATATTTACACTTGGGTATGGATCACATATGACAGTATTGGCAAGGTATTGTTGGATAAGAGGAACTGGTACTTGGTGTTCTTACTTGTGTTACATTATGTGTTCATATACTTGTTGTTTACTGTTTCGCATGCCTATTGCTTTAGCCTTATCTTATTCTATATTATGTTGCTGGACCTTAGTGAGTATCTAGTCGACCTCTCGTCACTACTTCTTCGAGTTTAGACGGGATACTCACTGGGTACATATTTATATATATGTACTCATGCTGCACTTTCTCTCCTTTTCTGTACTTGACTGTACAGGTCCGGATGTTGGTCCATCTGATTTTCAGGCGGGTTCTAGATATTGATAGCGTGGTCATACTTCACGGTGAGCCGGTTTCCTGGCGACTTCCTAGCAGCACCCTGGAGATCCTTTTGTTATACTCTCTGTCTATTTCATTCAGACTGAGACCCTATATATATTGTAGTCATTGTATATTCAGTAGTTGCCTGTGACACTCGTGACACTAGTTCCTGGCACACAGGCGGTATATATTTTTCGGTTTTGGGTTGTGTATCTATGTATATGTTTTATTTCGGCTTTGTATTTACTATGATTTTACCTTCACTCAAGGCTAGTATCATGTTAGTTGTTTTAGACTTGTAATTATTGATTTGTTTGACCGAATGGGAAGGGTATCACTTAGTGAAGGTTATATCGGCTTGCCTAACCCCGCTGTTGGGCGCCATCGCGACTTGAATTAGGATTTGGGTCGTGACAGTCAACATCCTGTAAGGTTTCAGCAATATTCTTTGGTTCGATCAAGGATAGAAAGGCATCAAACGCACACCTATTTTTCAAAGAGGATCTTGTTTTGATTCTGGATGTCAAATTTGTTATGATGTTCTCAAGGGGGTGAGAGCTTTGGTATCTGTGTGGTTTGAGCACCAATTGTTCACGGCTAGATGATCCCATGGTGTCTTGTTCTTGTGGAACAGGATCAGGGCCAAGATCTAGAGTGATTTGCTGTTGAGTTTCCCCTGTCATGTTGCTTGGGGTAGTTGGACCTGGTTCATCAACTATTCCATCTTCCATATTTGCTCCAACTTGTTCGCTTCTTCTGACCAGTCCAAGCTCCTCATTTTCTGGTTCATGCACACTCTCTTCTACACACATAGTTCTTTTATTATATACTTTATAAGCTTTATTATGTGATGAATATCCCAAGAATACTCCCTTATCACTTCTGGGATCGAATTTACCTAGGGAATCTTTGCCATTGTTGTGCACAAAGCACTTGCATCCAAAATCCCTAAGGTGGGATATGTTGGGCTTTCTCCCTTTAAGTAAATCATAAGTAGTTTTCTCTACCAGTGGTCTGGTCATGAATCTATTTATTATGTAGCATGCAGTGTTTATTGATTCTGCCCAGAAGCTGTGGGGTATTTTGCTAGAAAGAAGCATGGTTCTAGCCATATCTTCAAGAGTTCTGTTCTTTCTTTCAACAACCCCATTTTGTTGTGGGGTTCTAGGGGCAGAAAAGTTGTGATTTATGCCATGTTCATCACAGAATTCAGCAAACTTTGCATTCTCAAATTCAGTACCATGATCAGATCTTATTGATGCTAGTTGATTTCCTAACTGTTTTTGAGTTTTCCTAACAAATGAGGTAAACATATCAAATGCTTCATCTTTAGATGTCAGAAACAAGGTCCAAGTGAACCTTGAGTAGTCATCAACTAGCACCTTTACATATTTCTTACCACCTCTGCTCAGAGTTCTCAAAGGACCACAAAGATCCATATGAACCAGTTCAAACGTCCTGGTGGTACTGACCGTTTTCTTGCGTTTGAACGAGGATCTTACCTGCTTCCCTCTTGCACATGCCTCACAAACTTTGTCTTCCTTGAACTTAATGTTAGGAAGCCCCACCACTAAGTCCTTGGAGACTAGTTTGTGAAGCTGATTCAGACTTGCATGGCCAAGTCTTTTGTGCCAAAGGAGGGGATCACTGTCCAACACACTTAAGCAAGTGAGTTCATTTTCAGACAGTGTGGACAAGTCTATGACATAGATGTTATTCATTCTTTTTCCCTGCAAAACAATCTTGTCAGTAAGCAGGTTAATCACAAAACATTTTGTGGAAGTGAAAGCAACCAGGTTACCTCTGTCACACAATTGTGACACACTGATCAGGCTATATTTCAAGCCATCTATCAAGTACACATGTTCAATGGAACGTGTGTCATCCTTACCTACCTTACCAACCCCTATAATTTCACCTTTCTTTCCATTTCCAAAGGAGACATTTCCTCCTTTGAGGTTTTCAAGTGAAAGGAACTTTTCCTTATTCCCTATCATATGCTTTGAGCAACCACTATCCAAGTACCAAATTTGGTTTCTTCCTCTCACTTGAACCTACAAAAAGAAATCAAGGGTTAGTCTTAGGGACCCAAACCAGTTTGGGTCCTTTTCTATGAGAGAAAGGATGAATCAAGCTTTTTCTGGCCCAATTTGATAACCAGTTTTTCTTTCGTACAAAACTTTCATTTCTTCGACTAGCCTGTTCTTTTGCAGTACACTCAAATTTGTAGTGGCCAGTCTTACCACAGTGGGTGCAGATTTTATTCTCAGGAAGAGTGAGATACTTGATTTTGGGATCTCAATTGGGAATTTGAATCCCAAAGCCAAGTCCTCTCCGGTTTCTACTATGATTTTCTTGGAGCCATGTCAAGGCATCAGAGGATTTATTTCATTTACAAGTTCGATCTAATTCATGTTTGACTTAACCAAGTTCTTCTTTAAGTGTCCTTATTTGTTCATCCTTAGTGTACATCTTATCCTTTAGTTTTCCCACATTTTCCTCTAACATGATGTGAGAATGATCAACAGTATTTTTACTAGTTCCTAGCTTCAATTTTATATTTTCAGATTTTAGCTCTAGGATCTCAGTTTCAAGTGGATGAACCCTGTTCCTCAAGGCAGTGTTTTCTTTTTCAGATTCTCTTACTTTGATTTCCAGGTTCTTGCACTTTTCTTTTAACATTATACATTCNAGTTGTTCTTTCTCTTTGTTTGTTTCTTCGGAATCATCCATGAAATCAAGTAGCAACTCAGAGAGGTTTTCTTTAGATAGGAACTTTATCTTGTTTTTGAGATGGGATATACTTACCTCTGGTTCTTCATATGATTCCTCGTCAGATTCTCCAATTGCCATGAGCGCCTGTTCTTCATTCTTACCATCTTCTGATTCTTCATCTGAACTTCCCCCCCAAGAAGCAACCATAGCTTTTGTTGTGGTTTTCTTGGGTTGGACCAGTGCCTCCTTCTTGTTCCTTCGTTCGAATCTCTCCCTTTTCCATTCTACTTCCCACTGAGGAAAGTTCTTGATATGGTGGTTAGTATTTCCACATTTGTAACATCACTCATTGGTTGGCCTTTCTAGAGCTTTTGCTTTGTTGTAGTTTCCACCTCTTGAGATGCCCTTTTTCCTTATGAGAAAGTTTCTGAATTCCTTGGTGATCATGTGCATCTCGTCTTCCTCCAGATCTGCTCCCTCAGTGATTCTCAGGGCTAGACTTCTTTCCTTCTTAGGAGCATCCATTTTCATTTCCTGCCTTCTAAGTTCGTAGGCAGTGAGGTTACCAATTAGCTCGTCCAATCTGAGGGTTGCCATATTTTTGGATTCCTGGATAGTAGTGATTTTTCTTTCCCAGGAAATTGGTAAGACCCTTGTCAGGATCTTCTCCACCCTGTCCTCTTCAAAAATAACTCTTCCAAGAGACTTGAGTTCATTTGTCAGAGTTGTGAACCTCGTGTACATCTCTTGGATTGTCTCTCCTTCTTTCATGGTGAAGTTTTCATACTGAAAGTATAGTAGAGTACCTCTTGATCTTTTCACTTGAGGTGTTCCTTCGTGGGCTACTTGTAAAGTATCCCAAATTTCTTTGGTAGTGATGCAGCTCTGAATCCTACTATACTCGTCTGGACCTAGTCCACAAACTAGACACTTTTTGGCTTTAGCATTTTTCTCCTATTTCTTCAAGTCCTCAGCAGTGCAGTCAGCTCTAGTTTTAGGCACATCTACTCCTTCAACAGTCTTCTTCATAGTGGCTAAAGGACCATCAGTGACTATGTCCCAGAGTTCATAGTCTTCTCCAATCAAGTGATCCTTCATCCTGTTCTTCCACCAGGAGTAATACTGGCCAATGAATAGTGGTGTCCTTGCAGTTGACTGTCCCTCCCATTTTCCAGGTGGTGCACTCATTTTGATCTTTTCCAAGGTGTTAGCCTTTTCAAGGATAACCTGCTCTGATACCAATTGATGTTTTATACGTCAATACCACACAAGAGGGGGGGTGATTTGTGTGGTGTCCAATTTTCAAGTGCAGTCTCTATAGAATATACAGGTTCTTCTAGGTGTTCCAACTTCTACAGTTTGCATAAAAGAACACAACAATTTTACGTGGAAAATACCTGGCTCAAAAGGTGAAAAAAACCACGACCTACTTCCCAGTAGGATTTTCCCAAACTCTTCACTATGTCAATGAGCCAAACAGCATTTACAAAATAAACTCTTTTGTAAACCTAAGGACTAACTCTAATCCATTTGTGGCAAACTAGCCTCAAGCTAATTGCGACAAACTTCAAGTTAACTCTAACTTGAACATTGTGTACCTATTACAATTGCTTCTAGATTAAGCTGAAAGATACAATGTATAATCACCTACTACAAACAACTATACTCAAATGACAACAGATGGAACTGGTTCTTCTAGCTGGTTCAATTAGCTTTTGAGTCGCACAAGGATTCTTCACACGAACTGCTTGCAAAATTGCTTTGGTAATTTTTCTTTCAATTCTTGTTTCACTTCTGTGTTTGTGTGTTATTTCTTCAGTAGGAATGCTTCAACAATTTATAGAATCAGTAGTTGAGATGTTTTTGTTCAGTTCTGATGCAACTCTTCCTTGGTGGAAGATTTTGAGTTTATCTCAACTTCGTTGTTCTTCATTTATCTTGATTCTGTCCTACCTGAATGCGAAGTCCATATCCTTATCAATTTGCAGGCTTTTAGCTTAGGAGATAACCCCTTTATTCAGAGATAATGTTTATCTCCTGCACCTGGACTCTTCTCGTGCCAACTGGTCTGCTTGACTATGTTTGGCCTAATGGACCTGGTTCAACTGTGTTCTCATTTGTCATTCTTCAAAACCATGTAGTGGCTTGATTCAAAAACTATACATATATAGCGCGGTTATTTACCGCGCTATGCATAGTTGTCTTATCAGCCCAGCATAACGCGGTTATTTAATGCGTTATATATATATAGCGCTCTTTTAAAGAGTGCTATACTTTAACAGCCAAAACTCCGTTAAAGTATAGCGATCCTTAAAAAAGCGTTGTATATAAAAAGATCTCTCTTTTTTTACACGCATTTAAGTCAGACTTGTCCAAAAGAACCACAAATAGATTCTCTACTCCAAATTTTGATGGGTTATCTGACAAAAATAAGTGCTGCTGACCGCTTGTTTTTAGGAAACTTTCTCAATACTGTTTTAACAATAAAATTATGAGGAAAGCTACTTTCCTCCAAATTTCTTTTCTGAAAACCTTCCTAACAGTCAATTTTGTGAAAAATAATTACAAAAAGCTACTGGTCAAAGTGAGACTGCTTTGTTGAAAAACAAAGTGAGACCACTTTAATCTAAACTCAATAATGTATAATTAGATAGGGCTAGTTACACTAAATATCACTATTATGTGACTTAGAGTCCGTTTGGATTAGCGGATGGTAAATAGTTGATAAGTTTGAAGTGCTGACAAGCATTTTTAAGTGCTGAAATAGATTATTTTTTATATATAAGCATTTACGTATTTGGATAGACGTGTTAAAACTGATAATAAGCAGTTGATATGTGTCACGACCCAAATACATAATCTGTCCTGATGGAACCTATCGTGGAAATAGGCAATCCGGCATTCTCAATATGCTTTCAATATATGACATAAGTGCAGAATAATAGCCTGATATCGGGGTGTCACTAAGTCATGAGCATCTAACAACCAATCTAGAAACAGAGTCTACTATAGTCTGTGTACAAGAGAGAAAAGATAATAAGAAAGGAGAAACAAGGACTGCGGATGCCGGCAGCTACCTCATAAGTCTCCGATAATCAGCTCGCGCACAAACTCAGCGACCGCCAGAACCGTACACACCTAGATCTGCACATAACGTGCATGGTGTAGCATGACTATAACCAACTCATCAAGTAACTTAATTAAATAAGGAACTGAGAAACAGTGACGAGCTATGAAAATACAGTTCATTTCAAAAGTTTTCAGCAAAGAGTGAACATTCTTTCAAATTCGGTAGTTTAAGTCGAATCAGTTCGAGCTCAGGTAAAAGAGATATTCCAGAAATTTTATAACAACAACATATACAAACTAAGTGCAGCAATAAATAAAAGCAAGCACAGCCTCTCAAGGAAGCAGTCACTCAACTCATCTCAATAGCTCATACTCTCGGCTCTCAGCCCTCAATACACACTCTCAATAGGTACCTGCGCCCACTGGGAGTGTACAGACTCCGGAGGGGCTCCTTCAGCCCAAGCGCTATATTTCTGCGGCGTGTAGCCCGATCCAATATTGTTGCGGCGTGCAACCCGATCCATAATATATATATATATATATATATATATTATTGTGGCGTGCAACCCGATCCATAATATATATTGCCCGAATGATTATTGGGACATGAAACCTAATCCATATACCTCACATAGCTCACAACTCGGCACTCATGCCCTATCTCAGTCACTAGCCTCTCCAGCCTCTCGGGCTCACAAAATATCACAATAATCAGCCCAAACAGAGAATACAAAAAGTATCAACAAGAAATGAGAGAGAACGAAGATATGATACACAAGTAAGACGGTGACTAAGTACAAGACAACAATTAGCAGTCAATTCAACAAGTATACGACCGTTGCGGGTCCCAACAGTGATATCATATGTCCTAAGCATAGTTTCTAAAATGAAATGCAGTCAATTGCTTAACGGCAAGGAAAGGCAGGTAATAACAATGGGCTATTCGACTTTACCGTCTCATAGGACGGACCAAGTCTCAACCCCTCACGGTGCACACTCACACGCCCGTCACCTAGCATGTGTGTCACCTTCAAATATTAACATCATACCAATTCTCGGGGTCCATACCCTCAAAACTAGATTTAATACTGTGACTTACTTCAACCACGCAGAAATCCTACTCCGAAATGCCTTTGCCTCTCGAATTGGCCTCCAAATGCCCCAAATCTAGCCACAAACAGTACGAGATAATCAATATAGGCTAAAAGGATTGATTCCACAAGAAAACTACTAAAATATATCCCGTAATCCGAAATCGACTCAACCCAACCCCCCAGGCCCACGTCTAAAAACCCGACCGAAGTCACAAAACCTGAAAGCACATTAAACTCACGAGTCTAACCATACCAAAATTATCAAAATCCGACCTCAATTTCCCCTCCAGAACCCCCAAAATTCTCTCTCCTATTCCCAAGCCCTAATCTCTCAAATCTCACCTCAATCACTCACCAACTTGGTGTAAAGTCAGTAGGGAAACACCATTATTGAAGATAAATAGGCACAAGGAACTTACCTCAGTGATTACTTCGAAATCCCTCTCAAAATCCCCAAAATATGAGCTCAAAAATGATGAAAATGGTGGGAGTTCTTCTAATGTGCCCAACTATCAAGGATACACGTAATGTTTCGTTTTCTTAATATAGTTGTAATAGGTGTATGTACTTGTTTATGTTGCAAGATGTATCAAGTAAAATTATATTTCCATTTTTGTTAAATCTTATTGATATTTAACATTTTTCAGTTGAGTAAATTAATGAATTTCTCCCTCCGATTCATGTAATCAAAAATAGTATTGTATTAAAAAAAGGAAATTTCTTTAGTTGACTTCGAATTTCATGCTAAAATTATTATTAGAAAACTACACTGTCAGAGGAGGAAGATGTTTGATAAATATGTGAATATATATAGCGCGGTTAAATAATACGTTATGTGTTAGCATAGAGCGGTTAAATACTACGTTATGCGCGTTGTCTTGTCGAACTAAAAAGCTGCCCGCCTTCGAAAAAGTTATTTTGTATCCGAAAAAATCTTTAACACGCAAAGTATAGCGCAGTTAAATACTATGTTACGTGTGTTGCCTTGCCTATAAATAACAGGCGCATTCTAGTTATTTTCTGCGCTTAACAATAACCAATAGCAAAACTTTCCATAAAAGCAGGGTTTTTGTTTTTGCATTAACAAATGTCTGAATTCCTTTATATACCAAGGTGCCAGTACAACAAAAAATGTATGATGGTGGATGTAACGACCCAGCCAGTCACTTCGCGTATTAGGACTCCGTTCCCTTAAATGAAACCTTCCATAGGGGCTACTCGTGCTTTATGACTCGCGGGAGCGGGCGGTTCGGGATTTGGGAATGAATTGGATGGTTTAGGAACACTTGGTTCCTTAAAGGATGGCCTATTTGGCCAAGTTTGACTTCGGTCAACATTTTGAGCAAACGACCTCAGAATCGAGTTTTGACAGCTCCAGTAGCTCCGTATGATCATTTCGAACTTGGGCGTATGTTCGGCTCGGGTTTATGATGACCCGGGAGCGTTTCGGTGCCCGAAATGGAAATCGGGATTTCCTTAAGTTTAGAATTTGGCCTGGAATGGGAACCTTTAAGGACCTCTGCCGGGTTTACGCGATCGCATAGGTCCGGGTGAAATTTTTCATCGCGATCGCAAAGGTCAGACCAGATGGTCTTCGCGATCGCAGGACCTCTGATGCGATCGCAGAGGTCAGTCCAGTTGCCCTTCGCGATCGCAGGCCTAGTGTCGCGATCGCAGTTAAGCATTTCCTGGGCAGTATTTAAATGCCCAATTACGGGTTTTCTTCTTCATTTTCAATACCCAACCTCCATTAAAGCTCCTCAAAGCTAGGGAAAAGCTGTCCAAGGTCAAGTTCCTCAAGGTTAGTGTAATTTCCTCTCTAAATTCATGGATTAATTATGGAAATCCAACTAGGTTACCTATTAAAATATCAAATCATGGGAAAATTAGGTAGAAACTTCTAAGGCTTTGATAATTAGTGAATTATCCCTTTTTAGCCATAAATTCCTAAATAAATTATGTAATTACGATCCTTATGCTTCGGGTAATTCATTCCTTCAAGAATTTTCAACATCCGAACACGTGGGCCCAGGGTCGAAATCTCAAAAACCTTCAAGAATGCTATACTTTGGAAATTCTTGTTAATTATTTCTCTTGGTATCTAAATTGATCCAATTGCGCTATATTTGGCTAGTTGCGAGCCGTCGAGGGTAGTTCCGGAGTTTCGTGCGCATTCTTGATCCGGTCGTTGGTCCGAGGAGTGCTTCGTCGAGGTGAGTCTCCTTTCTAACCTTGTAAGAGGGAAATTGTCCCCATAGGTGTTCTATGTGTTATATGTTTGTATTCGGGGGCTGCGTGCGTACCTTGTGACGAGAGTCCGCACGTAGCAACTACTATTGTTATGTCCGGGTAGTTTTAGGATCACAGCATGCCTTGTCTTCTACTTTGAAATGATTTATATGTTATAATTCTTGCTTGGATGTAGCATTGTTTCCTTGAATATTTCATTGATTAAGTATTTGGAAAGATTTGATATGTGAAGTGAACCTAGTATTTGGTATACGTAGGTTGTCGCTTTGCAAGTTACATTCCGCAAGTGATGTGTAATTCCTTCCACTCTTAGGGAAGCGGGCCGTACGCCACGGCAAAAATATATATAGTGCACTCCTGGTTCGGGCCGGTCGATCCCCGGAAGTACACAGGGACTTACTTGAGAATGCACTCTTGGTACGGGCCGGTCGATCCCCGGCAGTGCATGGACGAAGTTACATTATGATATGATATGATTACACTGATGAACGCACTCTTGGCACGGGCCGGTCGATCCCCGCAGTGTGTAGTTGAGTTCTTGGTAAGCATGCACTCTTGGTACGGGCCGATCGATCCCCGGCAGTGCATAGCTCTTTGGTATGATTACATTATAAGCATGCACTCTTGGTACGGGCCAGTCGATCCCCAGTAGTGCATAGTTATTCTTCCCCCTGGTTCCATCCAACTGTTTTGCTCTTCGGTGCGCATGGCTGCTCTGTAATGTTTCCCGACTTATGATTTGACGATGGTTTGAGAAAGACCTAAAGGGAAGTTGTTATTGTTTGAGTAATTATTTGAGAACTCTGTGATATCTTCTTTTTATTTGTACCCTGCTACATGTCTATTGCTTTCCTTATATCCTGCTTTACTTTATTACTGCTGGACCTTAGTGAGTATCGAGTCGACTTCTCGTCACTACTTCTTCGAGGTTAGACGAGATACTCACTGGGTACATATTTATATATATGTACTCATGCTGCACTTCTTTTTTCTTTCCAGTACTTGACTGTACAGGTCCGGAGGTTGATACGTCTGATTATCCGGTTGGTGATAGATTGACGGAGTGATTATACTTCACGGTGAGCTGTCATTCCTAGCGACTTCCTGGCAGCACCCTGGAGTTCCTTTGTTTATTCTCTGCCTTTTACATTCAGACCGAGGCTATGTATATATATATTTTGTAGTTGCCTGTGACACTCGTGACACTAGTTCCTGGCACACACGTCGTGTATATTTTAGGTACTGGGTTGTATATCTATATATATGTCTTACCTTGGCTAGGCATAGTCAGGTTTTTACTATCGCACCAGGCTATAGCATGTTTAGTTGTTTAAAAGTGGTAAGTGTTGACTGGTTTAGATTATATGGGACGGGTAGCACCTAGTGTACTTCATATCGGCTTGCCTAACCCGTTGTTGTGCGCCATCGCGACCTGAATTAGGATTTGGGTCGTGACAGTGGACTATTGGGATGATGGTGAAGTTGGGCGCCGATACTGGATGTGGGTGAACAAGTTTTATGGCAACAACGAATTTTTTTGCAATTTTGATGTTTGGATTGATGAACCATGTAAGCAGGAATGCTACGAAACAAATTTGCAGTATATTCATGATTTGAACAAAAGATACAAACGTGAAGAGATTATGTATAAACGAGAAATTTCGGCATTGAAGGAGAAACTAAAAGAAGTGGAAGAATAAAAAAATAGGTTGTTGGATCAATTTGAGCGGTTGAAGAAGAGAATAATTGACTAAACAAACTAATGTATGTGATGAGTGTTGTATTTTATCTTTATACTTTCCATGTCATATATTATCATTACGTATGCCGAATTTAAATTATGTTAAGTTGATGTGTTTGTGTTTGTGTTGCGGTATTAAAATAACAAAGCACCAGGGAAATATACACATAATGCGCATATAATGAAAACAATAAAAATTATTGCTATTATTTACATAAAATAATATTTACATCAAATACAAAAAAAAAACAATGTGTCCACAACTTGTGCAGCCGCTGGCCTGAGGCGTATCCCATCCCGCTCGGCTACGCTATCAGGATCATCCTCATCATATCTCCTCTTTATAGCAGGATACACTGCATCATGATCACCAGTAGCGCTGGCAGGATCGGTAGAAGGGGCCATCGGTCCAGTACTAACCTACAGAAGAATAAGTCAACTCAGTATATGAAAATATATATTAAGTCACAAAAATTTAAATTGTCTTACCATGATCTCGTCGGGCTCCTGAATATAATCATCCGTCACAGCCAGGTCAGCATCGCACAAAGCGACCTCCGTGATGGGCGAGGATGAAGCCTTAATAAGAAAATCAATAAAGTTATGGCAAATCAATGAGAAAAGAAAAGACAAATTTAAATTTAATACTAATAAAAACATATATGCGCCTGTGAAAGCTCCCCAGCACCCCTCGATGATGATCCATAACTCAGTCGGCACCCACTATCCACATCTCGGGTAGGCCGATCCTCAGCAACGGTCGATGGTCCTATAAAGTATGCATCCCAATCCTCTCTGGTAATGCCCGTGCCGGTGATCAATAATGGACCTGACGGGGTCACTTGCGAAGTCCCTGGAGTGAGCTGCAGCCCAAGGCTCTATGAAGGCATGATGTTGTGATACTCGTCCGCCTCATGGATGTCACTCGGAAGATCAACATCAACATCATTAATAGGGGCCTCAACGCCCCGTTGCTGGGGACCACCTCATTGCTGCCGCCCACGACACCGTGGGGCAGTCCTGCCTCGTGGGGCACCCCTACCTCGTGGGACACCCCTACCTCACTGGTTCTGCTCTGGTTCCACATAAGCGGTCGCTCCCTCGCCGGCATGTTGCTGCATCTTCACTCACAGCTCGTATAATAGATGTAGGCGAATAGCCTACACAACGTGTAAAATATAAACTACAGAACACTAGGTTACAATTATATAAGTAAGAATACCAGATAACACACTAGGGCCTCGTGCCGCCCGGCGTATGGAATGTACTGACCGCGAGCTCGATGAATGGGATTCCCGATGAAAAGTTGGGTAACACCGCGGTACCAGGGCATATACTCATGAACAGTATCTGTCCGGGTCGGTGAAAGGGGGGCGGAATCAGGTCAGCTCGCCGATCCAAAGTATCGACATGCGCCTCTAGCCATGCCACATATACGTTGTCCACCCTGGAATGATCATCCCGCTGATAATGTGTGGGCTCCCATGTGGGCGGTCTCGGTACAAGTTGCAGACTGCCAAACTGGCGAAGTACCCGATCCATGGCTTGATGCTCCACAATATCGAGGCACATCATCGGGATGGAAGTGCTCCAAATCAGTCGGTCGGTCGAGAAATAATCGGGCAGGCCACCCATCAACCCGTTGATGTATGGCATCCAGATGAACTATTAAATAACAACAGAAAATGTGAGTATGCGCAACACATGTGAAGTTATACCAAGTAAACTTAGGTATACATTTACCTATGCTCCCTCCAGCATATCCAACAAATCCCTGCAAAGGGGGAGATTATGTTGAGCCTCGTAGATATGTATGTATCCCCGGCGGATAACCCACCTCCTAGATAGAGGGAGAAATGGAGGTGGTATATCCGAGGGTAATGGTGGTAGAGGTTGTTGAAACTGCAGGAACCGCTCCTAGGACCAAACCTAACATACAAAGTTGACGTAAAATTTAAGATAAAGGTTTACTAGATATGTTATAATGAATATATTATTCGAATATGTTGTCACCTGTAGCAGTGGCAAATATCCACATATGTCATGCTGGGTGCCCATGCTCGCCCGGCACATTTGCCTATACAAGTAGGCGAGAATAGCAGCACCCTAGCTGTACTGGGGTTAAGCATCTAGTCGCTCAAGATGATGAAGAAATCTCAAGCTGATTAGGTTCCCCGAAGTATGCGGGAACAAGACACATCCAAACATAAGGAGCAGCAGCAACCTCATATACCGGTGAATATGCAGATCATCTTTTTCTCTAGTGATGTCGGGGTGCAATATCTCCAAATGCTGTCAAACTCAGGCAACTGGCCCCTGAGTGTTCAGTCTCATCCTGTGGCCTGAAACCACTGAGCTTCTGCAGCATGTCCAAATACTGCCCACGCGTCATCCCTCTCATGGCCTGCGGCAGTGCAACGGGCAGTCCATCAATGAGCATCCCATATAAAACATCCATGTCCTGCAGCGTGATGGTGTCCTCGCCAATGGGCAGGTGGAATGTGTGCGTCTCTGATCGCCACCGCTCTATTAGGGCCGTGACCAAAGACCAATCGAGCTGCAGCCACCCGATCTCCAAAATCTTGTAGAAGCTCGTATCCCGCAGGCGCTGGAATACACGAGGATGTAGAATTTTGCCCTTCAGAAAATTCTAGATGTCGTCCACTCTCCTAGCGCGGAGAGTCTGGTCCAGTAACTCTCCCTCCCATACGTGTGGGGACCTATGATCGCCCTGTAACACTAATAGCTCATCGCAGAAAGGTCCAGGATGCACAGGCGGCACGTCCATGTCGTCTACACTAAATTAAACAACATTAATTATATGTTTGTTTTGTAAATTAAATAATTAAGTTTTATAATTATATATTATTTAATTGGACAGAGCACTCACATATGGGTTTCAGGCTCGATATTTCAGGCCCAATAGCACCAAGGTATCCTGAATTCTTGTATGTCTAATTTTATTATTTTACATGCTAGTTTCATAATTTTATATGTTTGTTTTGTAAATTAAATAATTAATTTTTTATAATTATATAATATTTAATTGGACAGAGTATTCACATATAGGTTCCAGGCTTCATATTTGAGGCTCAGTAGCACCAAGCTATCCTGAATTCTTGTATGTGTCAATTTTAGTCTTTTACATGCTAGTTTCATAATTTTATAGGTTTGTTTAGTAAATTAAATAATTAATTTTTATAATTATACAATATTTAATTGGACAGAGTATTCACATATGGGTTCCAGACTCGATATTTGAGGCCTAGTAGCACCATGCTATCCAGAATTCTTGTATGTGTCAATTTTAGTCTTTTACATGCTAGTTTCATAATTTTATAGGTTTGTTTAGTAAATTAAATAATTAATTTTTATAATTATACAATATTTAATTGGACAGAGTATTCACATATGGGTTCCAGACTCGATATTTGAGGCCTAGTAGCACCATGCTATCCAGAATTCTTGTATGTGTCAATTTTATTATTTTACATGTTAGTTTCATAATTTTATATGTTTGTTTTGTAAATTAAATAATTAATTTTTATAATTATAAAATATTTATTTGGACAGAGTATTCACATATGGATTCCTCTTGACCTAAAAAAAGTAATCTTTCTCGATAAACTCAATTGATTAGGGTAAAATTGTATCCCTTAGGAACCGTACATGTGCCTTTTGATGCATACGGTTCAAAAAAATTGTGAATCAATGTATAGATTCCAGTCCTCTTTCTTTTTTTCTAGAAAGGTTCTTTCTTACTTCTAACGAAAGGGCTTTTCTTCGATTTTTCAATAAAGACGAGTTTTGACTCCTTTTTTATATTTTTGATTTTCCATTATAAAATTTTAAGTTATAAGAAAGGAGGCTCGATATTTGAGGCACAGCAGCACCAAACTATCTTTAATTCTTGTATGTGTTAGTTTTATTAGTTTACATGTTAGTTTTATAATTTTATATATTTAGTTGTAAATTAAATAATTAAGTTTTTTAAATTGGACAGAATTTGTGTTTGATCTATCAATATAAGAGATACTTAAATAAAAGGGATACTACGCTAAAAGGCTCTACATTTTACTCCGCTAAAAGGGCACTATATTACTAGTCTTTAAGCAAATAAATAATATAAATTAGATAAAAGCAAAAAATATATTTTAATCACAAAACATTCACGAAAATACATATAAAACAGTAAAAGTAATTTCTTAACATTTTTATTAACAAATAATCAATTTTTACATTTTTTTAGAACACTAATATCTTAGTCCGAATAAAAATAACATACATGTTTAATCACAAAAAAAACATAAAACAACATGGAATACAGTCAAAACACCTAATATGTATTACGAGTTTCGACATAAACTAAATCGGAATACCTCGATTTATATTTTTCAGAAAGTTAAAGAATTGAAAATTTTAGTCTGAATCAAGCAACCCACAACAATAGAAGGCTTGGCTAGGATGTGGAACCTACACTCTTGTTTTATTGTGGAACGGGTGGGGTCCACTCGGATATTTTATCGAGAAAATTGGGAGGGGGGGCGCTTCTCTCTATTTTTTCAAAATGGAGTTTTTTTCTGGTTTAAAACATGGAGAAAGGGAAGGAGAACGTTTTTTTATCTATGTATCGCGCTATATAAAAGCGCTATACATATAGCGCTTTTATATACTGTGCTATGCATAGCTATCTTATCAGCTTCCAAGCATAGCACGGTTACTAAATGTGTTTTACATATAACGCTCTTTTAAAGAGCGTTATACCTTAACGTCCAAAACAGTCGTTAAAGTATAGCGCTCTTTAAAAGAGCGTTATACATAGATATATTACTCTCTTTTTTTTACCTATTTCGGTCCTACTTGTCAAAAAGAACCACATTTAGGTTCTAGACTCTCATGTTCACACCACTTTAACGCCATGAGTATTGTCATTGCCTCGGCAAAAAAGTTATTTTCTTCTGTGAATCCACTTAGTATTGTGCATTAACTAGAGATTGTTGTTAAAACTCATGATTTACTGACTTTCATTTTTTGGCTGGTTTTTGGTTGGCTTTCCTAATAAACTGACTGCTTTAACTTCTAAACCTGAATCTACCATTTGTTTCAGCGTGCGAGAAATTCCTAAGGCGATCACGCACAACAAAACAAAGCACTGCTTGTTCCTGGGTTAGTACCCGTATAGAGGCTTCATCGGTGTGACATTTTTTTGGTGGAATGAAAAAAATTTATTCATCACCAGAACAAAGTACAATGAGGGGAAAAACACTATATCATCTAGCTATATAAAGAAATTCCCGCACTTACTCAGTTATGCCCAAGAGTCTAATTGTTATCCTATTCATGTACAAGTATTTGTCTTGCCCATCTCCTATTAATATGTATACTTCTTCCAAATATTTCCTAGTCTTGTCTCTTTTCCGCTTGCTGGGTATCTCCACCACTCGAACTCTACATTCTTCTTTGATTTGATCACATACTCTATGTGGTCTAGGAACTAAACTTTGCCACAGGGCTTCATTCCTCCCCTTCCACATGTGATAATTCATTGCCGCCAATACTACATATGAGAACTCCCTTCTCAATTTGCCTCCCATTTTTTTGGCTACTCTTTTCCATAAGTGTTGTCCTTCAAAGTTCATGATCCTTATCTTTAGCCACCGGAGTACTTCACTGATGCGTAACTTGGAGAAGTGACACTCATAGAATAAGTGTTCAATAGATTCTGGCGCATTTCCACACAATACACATAGGACATCTGAGTTGATTCCTTTGAGAGCTCGTCTATCCTTTGTGAGTAGCGTCTTTTGCATAGTCAACAACAAATGAAGCAGTGTTTTTGGAATGTTTTGTTTGTTCTAGACCCATCTTCCCCATTGGCATGTGTCCAGGTTCCCCTTCAACCAGGAGTAACCTTTTTGTATTGTGTATTTCCCTGTTTGTGATTGCCATCCTCCATGAGCATAACCTTCTGCAAGTTTGTCTCTTATGTGAAATAGTTTCTTCTAATACCAGCTGATGTCCTGTGGTACATTGTATTGCCACCAATCTATATTTTTTAGGTTGATGTGGTTGATCCATGACCCACAAAGTGTCAGTCTTTTGAGTTATGTCTCATACATACTTCCCTATGTCTGTCTCATTACATACCATACAATCTTTTATCCCAATCCCTCCCTCTTATTTTGGTCGACAAACGAGGTCCCAGGCCACTAATGGCACCCCGTTTGTTCCACATTACCATCCTAAAGATAATTGCTACAAATTGCTATTATACTTTTGAGTACTGCTTTGGGGAGTATGAAAATCGATGCCCAATATGTGTGAATATGCATCGGCACTGCATTGATCATTTTCACTCTCCCAGCATATGATAAGTTCTTTGAGCCGAACTCCTTATTCTGGTAGTTAGTTTGTCCACTAGCACCTGACATTCCATTTTTGATAGTTTTTTAGATGATATTGGAACACCTAAGTACTTAAACTGGAGTCCACATCTATTGTATCATGTTACTTCACACAAATCCTCTATCTCATGTTCCTCCATATCCACATCAAATATGTTAGACTTTCATGCATTGGTTGTTAGCCATGAAGAGCTGGAGAATGACTGAAGACTTCTCAGCATCAGCCTCGCAGAGTGGAACTCTCCTTTTAAAAAAAGGAGCACATCATCTGCAAAACATAGATGATTGAGCTGCTAATTCCTATATTTGGTATGATAACCAGATCTCTCCGGTTGTGCCACTAGCTTCATTATTCTAGTGAAATGTTCAATACATATTACAAATAGTAGAGGGGATATGGGGTCCTCTTGTCTCGAGCCCCTCTTCCTTTTTATGCTCCCATATAACCCTTCATTTATAGCCACAATATATTGAGGAGTTGGTATGCATTCCATAATCCACCTTATGAACTTCATAGGGAAATTGAGTGCATGTAACATCTCATCCACAAAACCCCAATTCTATGGAGTCATGTAACGACCCGGTCTGTCGTTACGTGAAACCTGCATTTTAATTGTTGTTATTGACTTATTATAGATTGGTTATTCTATTATTAATGTGTTAGAGTTGATAGGCATGAAATCGGAATGGTTAAATGAGAACTCAGGCACTCAGTCCTTAAAAAAATAGCCTTAAAATGGGAAAAGTCAACTAAGAGTTGACTTATTGGTAAACGACCTCGGAATGCGGATTTTATGGCTCGGATAGCTTCGTTAGGTGATT